>BLSH010538044.1:589504-614518 GCA_018402905.1 Glandirana rugosa
ACACTGTGTAGTTTGAATATCCCTTAAAGTGTTCTTTTTTTTACCACACGAACCAAAATTGGATTGAAATAAGAAAGTACTCAATAAATGTTCAAAGACTGGTGAATCTTTTACACAAGTTACACGACGGGTAACACAACCTAACAGTTACGTTGGGAGAAGAGGGTGAGAAGAGTGTGACTAGCGTTGTGGCGTCCTCTTATGGCCCCCAAGGTCTCCCGATCTGACCCCCTTACACTTTTATCTTTGGGGTCATCTGAAGGCAATTGTCTATGCTGTGAAGATACGAGATGTGCAGCACCTGAAACTACGTATACGGGAAGCCTGTGCTAGCATTTCTCCTGCGGTGTTGCGATCAGTGTGAGAAGAGTGGGAGAAGAGGGTTGCATTGACAATCCAACACAATGGGCAGCACATTGAACACATTTTCTAAGTGGTCAGAAACTTGTAAATAACTCATGAAAGAATAAAGTTAGGTTAAAACCAAGCACACCATTTTTTTTCTTGTGAAATTCCCTATAAGTTTGATGTGTCACATGACCCTCTTCCTATTGAAAAAACAAAAGTTGGATTCAAAATGGCCGACTTCAAAATGGCCGCCGTGGTCACCACCCATCTTGAAAAGTTTCCCCCCTCACACATACTAATGTGCCACAAACAGGAAGTTAATATCACCAACCATTCCCATTTTATTAAGGTGTATCCATATAAATGGCCCACCCTGTAGTGAGTGTACAGCTTGTATAACAGTGTAAATTTGCTGTCCCCTCAACACACAGCCATTAATGTCTACACCGCTGGCAACAAAAGTAAGTACACCCCTAAGTGAAAATGTCTGAATTGGGCCCAATTAACCATTTTTCCTCCCCAGTGTCATGTGACTCGTCAGTGTTACAAGGTCTCAGGTGTGAATGGGGAGCAGGTGTGTTAAATTTGGTGTTATCGCCCTCACTCTCTCATGCTGGTCACTGGAAGTTCAACATGGCACCTCATGGCAAAGAACTCTCTCAGGATCTGAAAAAAATAATTGTTGCTCTATATAAAGATGGCCTAGGCTATAAGAAGATTGCCAAGACCCTGAAACTCAGCTGCAGCATGGTGACCAAGATCATACAGCGGTTTAACAGGACAGGTTCCACTCAGAACAGGCCTTGCCATGGTCAACCAATGAGGTTGAGTGCACATGCTCAGCATCATATCCAGAGGTTGTCTTTGGGAAATAGACGTATGAGTGCTGCCAGCATTGCTGCAGAGGTTGAAGGGGTGGTGGGTCAGCCTGTCAGTGCTCAGACCATGCACCGCACACTCCATCAAATTGGTCTGCATGGCTGTCATCCCAGAAGGAGGCCTCTTCTGAAGATGATGAACAAGAAAGCCTGCAAACAGTTTGCTGAAGACAAGCAGACTAAGGATATGGATTACTGGAACCATGTCCTGTGGTCTGATGAGACCAAGATAAACTTATTTGGTTCAGATGGTGTCAAGCGTGTGTGGCAGCAACCAGGTGAGGAGTACAAAGACAAGTGTGTCTTGCCTACAGTCAAACATGGAGGTGGGAGTGGCATGATCTGGGGCTGCATGAGTGCTGCCGATACTGGGGAGCTACAGTTCATTGAGGGAACCATGAATGTCAACATGTACTGTGACATACTGAAGCAGAGCATGATCCCTTCCCTTCAGAGACTGAGCCACAGGACAGTATTCCAGCATGACAACGACCCCAAACACACCCCCAAGACGGCCACTGCCTTGCTAAAGAAGCTGAGGGTAAAGGTGATGGACTGGCCAAGAATGTCTCCAGACCTAAACCCTAGGGAGCATCTGTGGGGCATCCTCAAAAGGAAGGTGGAGGAGCGCAAGGTCTCTAACATCCACCAGCTCCGTGATGTCATCATGGAGGAGTGGAAGAGGACTCCAGTGGCAACCTGTGAAGCTCTGGTGAACTCCATGCCCAAGAGGGTTAAGGCAGTGCTGGAAAATAATGGTGGCCACACAAAATATTGCCACTTTGGGCCCAATTTGGACATCTTCAGTTAGGGGTGTACTCACTTTTGTGGCCTGCGGTTTAGACATTAATGTGTGTTGAGTTATTTTGAGGGGACAGCAAATACAAGATGTACACTCACTACTTTACATTGTAACAAAGTGTCATTTCTTCAGTGTTGTCACATTAAAATATATAATAACATATTTACTGAAATGTGAGGGGTGTACTCACTGAGAAAAGGTATTTATCAGTTTATATTTACTAAAATAATTACATTTCCATGTTCTGTGTACTGTGGGAGACCAGATATAGTGAATACAGAGTCCTGGGTTTAGTAACACTTCAAGTGTCCTGTTGTGTGCTTAAGATTTTGTCTTTTATTATGATATTGCTGGTTAGAAAACATTTTGCTGTCCATCCTTTTTGGCTCTTTCTTTTTTTGTAGAATGTTAATCTTTCATATTTTTAATGTCAAAATGAAGACGAGGGTAAGCTTTTATAAGATATAATTTCTGAACTTCCATGCTTGTTATGGGCTGGTTAAGTATTAATTAATATCGTCAGAAATGTAACACCGATTAAGACTGTAACATCCTCTGTCTCATTTGATATGATATGCTTTGATAATTATTCTAGTTTTTATTTTCTCAGTCGGTTTGAATAAACATGAAAATATCTGAGACAATATGTTTTCTTTTCCTTTAGGAAAGTGTCAAAGTGATTCAGCCAATTTTCCTTGGAAATGTTGTGAGTTACTTTGAAATGGACAATCCCAGTGATGCCGCCCTGGCTAGTGCCTACATAAACGCTGCAGCCTTGTCTGTCTGTACCTTGCTTTTGGCAGTCTTTCATCATATTTATTTCTATCATGTTCTTCGAGCTGGCATGAAACTCCGTGTTGCTATGTGTCATATGATCTATAAAAAGGTGAGGGTTTATTTCTGAGCCTGTAGTACCCTGTATTATGATATTGGTTTATTTGCTGATATTGCTTTCTTTTATATCGTGCTATATTATAGGTCATGTTGTTATAACAAGCTGTTATTACTTTATTTCATCATCTTTTCTTTTTAATTGTCTGCAATGCTCTTTGCTCTCTTTAACTTATTCCATTCTTTAATTTTATTCATATTGGTATTTAAATAATCATTCCAGTCAAAATAGAAATACCTCTTTCAGCGCACACACACACACACTTATGTTTCCTCTGCAACCAGTCCTTTGGTTTGGTAATGTCCTCTCTTAAAGCGGAGCTCCACCCAAAAGGGGAAGTTTTGCTTTAAGGACTCGTCCCCACGCTCCTCTTGAACAACCGTAGGTTGCCAACCCCTGATATAGCATTTACCGACCCTTAGCTGTATGCGGGGCCGGCCGCGCCAGGCCTCGTTCCGTGCGAGGCGGCCGGCAAGTTAAACGTCAGCACACCTAGGACCGGGTCCTCGGGCTCGCGTCACAGGTGTCGCATGGCCGGCGGCTCCCCCGGAATCGGCGGGGTGGCAGGTCTGTCTCGGGTGGCAACCCGCTATGCCCGTCTGGATGGGTAAGCACGGAGCGGGGTGGGCAGTCGGGTTCCCCCTCCCCCCCTGGGGTGTTAGGCCGACGGGCTGGATTCCTCCCTTTCTTCGCCCCCCCCCTCCCCCTGTGCTGCATGGCCGCTGCTCTCCCTCCCACCCCCTCCGGGGGTCCCCTGGGACATGGGGGCCTTTAGTGGTGCCCCTTACCTTCGGTGGCCGGCCCCATGGTTGGTAGCCGCGGCCGGCGCCATTTTGCGGTGGTCTGCCCGCCATTTTCCCGTAGCCGGCCACATGTTCGGCCTCTATTGCTAATCGCGGCCGCCATTTTGCCGCGTGTTTTGGCCTCTAGTGTGCATGGTGGCCATCTTGCGGTGGCCCATGCATTCAGTACAGCCTGTATGTGTGTGGGGGGAGGTTCCCTGGCCTTCTGGCGCTGGTTTACCCCCCCACACTGTAGCTGTTACTGGCCTCAGCCCTGTCCCTGCATGTCATGTGGGGTAGGTTTGGTGGGCGCAGGCCTGCCTTGGCGCGCAGGGAAAAAGACATATAGGCAGCGGTGGACAGCAGCAGCGGTGGAGTGGACAGGTGGTAAGTCCCCCTGTGGTCACCTTCCTGCAGAGGTCCTGCACAGTCTTGGTGGGGGGTGCCTGGGCTCCTGGTACTACAAGTCCCAGTTTGCGGGCCAGGTTACCAGGGTGGGTTGCATCGGCAGCCGATGCGGGTGCCGTCCCACTTGACCCCTCCGTGGTGCTTAGGGCCTGCGGGGCGGTCTTGGGGTATTGGGCGTATGGCAGGCCGTACCCCCCGCCTGCCTCTGGGATGAGTCGGACCGTGACGGGGGGCCCTCCTGGATCGGGCCCCCCCCTTTTGAGATGGTGTCCCGGTGTTCCCCGGATAGTAATGGGGGGTGTGCCGTGGCTGCGGCGGCGCACAAGATGGCACCAGACAGTGCCTTGATCGTCAGCGGATGACCGGTGGCGGTTGTCCTGGGCTCTCGGTCAGGTTACCTCTTGCAGGGGGTGGCCTGGCCTGCGTCTCAGGCGGGCCGACACCGGTCCGCCCGGCGGTGGCCCCCTTCTCCCATTGTCGGAGGCTGCGAGCCCCGGTTTGGGGTGGCCCCTCGCTGGGGGCCGTCCCTGTCGGGCAGCTTAGCCCGGCCGTGTGGCTGTGGGTTCTCCAGGTGTCCTACTTGGAGTGCTGCTGCGGGGACTGGGAGTGGTCTCAGTGAGTACCACCACGGGCCGCCATACAGAAAGAAAGGTCTTTCTGTATGGCGGCCCGTGGTGGTACTCACTATGTTCCGCCTGTTCGTGGTGACCACGAGCTCAGGGGCTCGGCTGGGCAGGTAGCGGTTGGATCTCCTACCTTCCTCAGTTGACTCTGTGGGTTTGATTCCCAGGTGCCACCTGTTGCAAGTTGGCACTGTATGTTGAATACCATGCAGACGCTGATCGCCGTCCTTAGGCCCGGCTGACAGGAGTGCCGAGTGTGCTGCCCGGTCTGGGTGATTCTGGCAGGGCCAACTTTCACCCGGTGTTGGTTCCACTCGGGTGTTCTACGCGCTTTCTGAACGGGCTAAGCTTTCACACCACGGAGCTGCTTATGCACTTCCTCCTGCATGGTGGGGGCGTGCTGGCCGGCTCCTTTAAGGCTTAGATGTCTGCTTCGCTAGGGTCCTGTTGGTCAGGCAGGTCCTGGCAGTTTTCTCCACTAGGTGGCTTTTGGAGCCACGTTGGAGCCAGGAGGTAGGGAGTCCCGTGGCATGGGTCACTCCTTAGCGGCCCAGTAGAGGCCTCCTTTCCTCCGTTCCTTCCGCCATTGGGCCGGGGCTCCCTGTCCATCAGGGATCCTGCAGGTGGGTGGAAGTGTCCCTGGCAGCATAGGTGCAACAGGCCAGGAGACAAGTCCTTCTCAGTGTGAAGGGTTGCCCCTACCCACGGTTTGGGTAGGGAGATGCCTGCGGTCGATGACCTTCTGAATTTCGATCTGCTGGGTGATTTTGTCTGGGTACAAAATGGGATTTCTTTCCCGTGCTCCCAGGCGTAAAGCAGGCCTGGCTAGGAGCCGGCTTTGTCAAGGGGTGGATACCCTTGTCCTGTCCTCGGTGCGTACCACGATTTCCTACGTCCTGCTTGTGGTAGGAAGTGAACGGGGCCCAGGCGGCATGGCTCGGTGCCCCTCCATTGTCTGGTACGTGTACGCCTGGCCACCATGATGGTGGCGCTTCAGGGTCTTTTCCTGGTTTATCTCGACAGGGCAGTGGTGCATCCGCGTATCACCCTGTGTGCCCTACGCCGGCGTTTCCTGTGCCTTGCCGGTATTGGAGCTTCACTATACGGTTTTGTCTCTCCCCGTTTTACCTGGTTTCTGTGCCTCGGGTCCACGCCGGATGGCGGCCCCGGTTCTGCCTCGGAGAGGCTGAGGGGCATCAGGTGGATCTGGCCAACCTGCCCTAGCGGGTGGAGACAGCTCCAGCCCGGAGGGCCGAGGTGGCAATCCCCAGGCGCACGCCGTGGGAGTCCGGCTGGGCGCTACTTTTCCTGAAATCCGTGTCGGTTCAGTCGTACCGTTTGGAGGCTCTGGGTTTGATCTGAGACTCAGTCCGGATGGAGGTCTTTTCCTCCCTATGACAAAGCACAGACACCTTGGTGGGCGGGTCGGTCCCCGCTGTCCCTAAAGTGGTTCCCCCTGCCTCCTTGCAGGTGGATCCTGGGGCTTTGGCTTTCCTCCCTGGCGCCGGTCCCGTTTGCGCAGTGCCACACTGCTGCTCGGCAGTGAGAGGTGTTTCTCTGTAGTGGGACAAGTCCCCCTCATCCCTGGTTCGGTTGCACAGGTGGGACCGCCAGGCCGGATCCTCACTACTATGGTGGTTGTAGGCCCGGGCCCTGCATTTGGGGAAGATGTTTTCCTTCCCTGTTTTTGGACAGTGGGCGCTACAGGTGCCAGTCTGCCTGGCTGAAGTTCTGGGGGTGTTGACGACCTGGGGTCACTGGTCCCAGGAGGAGTTTCGTGTTCAGATGCATTTCCCGATTGTCGGGCCATCTGGCTTTGCCTCCCGCTGGTCGGGGAGGCTGTAGTGTTTGCCCTGTCTGAGCACAGTTGGTTATTGCCACGGCCGTGGCATATGTGGAGCAGCAGGGCAAGATGCTTAGCTGCTGCTTCAACGGTGGCTTTCGGCAGAACTTCAAGTGCTGGGTGATCTCCGCCGTTTACATTTCAGGCGTCGAGAGTTGGCTAGTGAAGCCCTGGTTATGTGAGGTTGATTCAGGGGGGCTAGTCCCTGAATCCGACTGTGTTCCGGCAGATATGTCTGCAGTAGGGTCAGGGGACAAGGTCGATATATCAACATCCTTACTGCTTTTTGCAAAACAATCAGTGACATGTTTAACAGACTGTATAGGTGCATAACATATTGATTTTATCATTTTGACCATAGTTATTCTTTAATCCTTCCCTATTCTATCTAAAAAGAAAATATAATGTTTTGGCTTTACCTGTACTTTAAACACACAAATAAGAATTGGTTTAGCTGGAACATATGAGAACAGTATTGTGGTCCCTCTTTTAGATAGCAGGCGGTCTATTCCTATTTAATGGGGCTCCAAAGAGTTCTGTTTATCAGCCACGCTAGGCCTACCAATACATCTTTTCTTTATTTATTGCAAGTTAGGATTTTTTATGCTGTTTTTGTGCTCTTGTACAACATTTCTAAAAATGTTATAGGGATCCATTAAGTGTGTTCACTTCCTAGCTTATACAGTTGTGCTCATAAATTTACATACCCTGGCAGAAATTATGATTTCTTTGCCATTTTTCAGAGCATATGAATGATAACACAAAAACTTTTCTTTCACTCATGGTTAGTAATTGGCTGAAACCATGTATTATCAATCAACTGTGTTTACTCTTTTTAAATCATAATGACAACAGAAACTTCCTTAATTACCCTGATAAAAAGTTTACATACCCCAGTTCCTAATACCATGTATTTCCCCTTTAACATCAATGACAGCTTGAAGTATTTTGTGGTATTTGTGGATGAGGCTCTTTATCTTCTCAGATGGTAAAGCTGCCCATTCCTTTTGGCAAAAAGCCCCCAGTTCCTGGAAATTCTTGGGCTGCCTTGCATGAAGTGCATGCTTGAGATATCCCCAGAGTGGCTCAATGATATTGAGGTCAGGAGACTGAGATGGCCACTCCAGAACCTTTACTATATTCTGCCTTAGCCAATGACAGGTCGACTTGGATGTGTTCTGGATCATTGTCATGTTGGAATGTCCAAGTACGTCCGATGCGCAGCTTCCTGGCTGATGAATGCAAATGTTCCTCTAGTATTTTTTGATAACATACTGCATTCATCTTGACATCAGTTTTGACCAAATTTTCTGTGCCTTTGTAGCTCACACAGCCCCAAAACATCAGCGATCCACCTCCGTGTTTCACAGTAGGAATCGTGTACCTTTCATCATAGGTCTTGTTGACTCCTCTCCAATTATAGCGTTTATGGTTGTGGCAAAAAAGCTCAATTTTGGTCTCATCACTCCAAATGAATTTGTGCCAGAAGGTTTGAGGCTTGTCTCTATACTGTTTGGCGTATTGTAAGGGGGATACGTTGTGGCATTTGCGTAGTAATGGCTTTCTTCTGGCGACTCGACAATGCAGCCCATCTTTCTTCAAGTGCCTCCTTATTGTGCATCTTGAAACAGCCACACCACATGTTTTCAGAGAGTCCTGTATTTAACCTGAAGTTATTTGTGGGTTTTTCTTTGCATCCCGAACAATTTTCCTGGCAGTTGTGGCTGAAATTTTAGTTGGTCTACCTGACCATGGTTTGAGTTCAACAGAACCCATCATTTTCCACTTGATTAGAGTTTGAACACTGCTGATTGGCATGCTCAATTCCTTGGATATCTTTTTATATACCTTGCCTATCTTATACAGTTCAACTACCTTTTCCCGCAGATCCTTTGACAATTCTTTTGCTTTCCCCATGACTCAAAATCCGGAACTGTCAGTGCAGCACTGGATGAAAGATGCAAGGGTCTGTCAGGAGTCCAGAAACTCATTGACCTCTTATACACACAGACTAATTACAAGCAAACAGATCACAGGTGAGGATGGTTACATTTAATAGCCATTCAAACCCCTTTGTGTCACTGTGTGCATGTTATCAGGCCAAAATCACCAGGGTATGTAAACTTTTGATGAGGGTCATTTAGTTAGTTTCTGTTGTCATAATGATTTAAAAAGAGTAAACACAGTTGATTGATAATAAATGGCTTCAGCCAAACACTAACCATGAGTGAAAGAAATGTTTTTGTGTTATCATTCATATTCTCTGAGAAATGGCCAAGAAATCATAAATTCTGCTAGGGTATGTAAACGTATGAGCACAACTGTATAGGATGTCATTACCAGTTACTCCTAAACATAATTTTCTACAAGTTCATAATCAATATGTGCACAATCTATACTTGGCTGATTGGCAGTTCTACAATCTGCCCTTGGCCCTATGGTGATACTACACCAGTAGTACCAGTGAGCAAGGCCAATTATTTGCTTCCTTTCTTTAGTGATATCTAGTTGCTGTACTTTTTTTCTTTCTTTCAGGCACTTCGTCTCAGTAATACAGCCATGGGAAAAACAACTACGGGGCAAATTGTTAATCTTTTGTCAAATGATGTCAATAAGTTTGATCAGGTAATTTTATTTACATATGCTCCCATGCTGCTTGCATTGTAATCTGTATAACAATTTCCCAGTTACTTTTTTTTGTCACAAACCTGTATGATAAATGCTATTGTTTTTGGATCAAATATCCTCTGTGGTGTCTAAAACTTGCCCTGAAGTACGTGTACAGACAAGCCGGATTAATTAAATGCTGCCAATATAACCATAACAATGCCCTTTCAAGGCATCTTTATTTATTATCAGGCACTTGGCCTCCAGTAATCACAATGGGTTATAATAATATTTTCCTTTATATCCAATCTGGTTATTTTTAATTTATTTTGGATACACACCATTCTTTGTCTTCAGTGAAGGACAAAATGATTAGGAGGCTAGCTACTATTATCAATATATGGATTACAAACCTTACTAATAATGTGCAAAGCAGTATAGGATACTTTACATGTTACTTGATAAATGATACGTTTACATAAACGATACACATTACATAATATAAATTATGGGTAAGGCAATTATCTTTTACTTTTCCTCTAAAATAAAGAGAACTATAAGAGCCGGTTCACACAGGGGCGATCCGACTTGCGGGGCGACTTTGTTAGGCGATTTGAAAGCAACTTCAGCGTGACTTTGGGCTACTTATAGCGCGACTTACAGCACGACTTCATGCCAGGCGACTTTGCTGTGGCCAATCGGAGAAGGGAGGGAGGGGGTTTCCCTAAAATAAATTCTATTCTTTTCACTGTGAAGTCGCTTCTGTTTAGATGGGGGATCCGACTTGAAGGTGACTTCCATTGATTTCTATGGGCACAAGTCGACTAGAAGTCGCCTCAAAGTAGAACAAGAACCTTTTTTGAAGTCGGAGCGACTTCAGTAGTGTATATTTAGACCGCTCACATTCACTTCTATGGGATTTCACTTGGCAAGCGACTTGGGGGCGACTTGGAGCGACACAAGTCGCCTCCCAAGTCGCTGTAGTGTGAACCGGCTCTTAAGTAGTAACCTGTTTCACCTCTCATATGCATGTGTAATTCATTTCAATACTTATACCTGCCCTGCAGTCCTTTCTCTTACATTGGTAATAAACCCTAAACCAAAAATGTAATATATTGCAGCTTACCAATCATTAGATGTGGTGGCTACATTAGTTTTATTTTATGGGCTTTTTTTTCCTTTATTTTCACCTGGTGATCTGATCAGCAACACACCTGTATTAGAGTGCCCCCTCTCTGGATTAAAGAGCACAGAGACGCCTTTGGACAGCAGCATTGTCAGTTTGGGGAGGGGGGAGTACTAACAGATTTAGATACACAAAACAAATTGAAGCTAAACTCCAGGTAATATTTATGAGTACAATGTAGTTACAGAAACAGTTACACAACCAGAAGTGACATGTAATAACAAAAAATAATATAATACCTTAAAGTTACAAAAGTATAGGTTAAAGCGGAGTTCCAGCCTGTATATAAAAAAAAAAAGTAAAATACTGTAGCTGCTAACTTTTAATATAAGGACACTTATCTATCCAAGGTTCCCATCCATCATCTTCGGGTGCAGGCGCCGGCATTGCTAGTAAAGGAAACCAGCAGTGAAGCCTGAAGTAGGTTTCCTACTGCACATGCGTGAGTCACGCTGCGCTTTCTTAATGGTCCTGTCGTCTTCTGGGACACACATAGGTTCCAGAAAGCCGCAGGGGGTAGGAGGAGGGCCCGATGAAATCATACATCACTGCGGCGACATCGGACGGATCTCCATCTAATAAATGTCAGAAAAGGTACAAAAAGACTGAAAAAAAGGGTATCCAAAAATGATGTGGGGGGGGATGAACTGCTGTATTGTTTAAAACCTAGTTGGATTTCAGCCTGCATCACGGCTTTAAAGTAATTCTGTAGAATAATATTTTTTTAATAAAATAAAAAGGAGGTTTATACTTGCCTGCTCTGTGCAAGAATCTGAGCTGTCCCTTACCTCTTCATTGGCAGTCCCCCGCTGGTGCTGTCCTTTCTTTTTTCCTGTGGGTGTCCCCATATCAAGTCCTGTGCTCTAGGAGTGCCTGTGCAGGCTCGCTCCCAAGCTGGGTTGTGCCCGTCCATAGACAGACACAGCACACCTTGGCCATGTCCCCTGCTTCCTTCTCACAGGATTTGACTGAAATCAGCAGGTTGCTGCCTGAGTCTCCTGTGAGGTCAGGAAGTGAAGGAAAAAGAGCAGCAGCTGGGCACAGCACTAGGTCATGAGAGGAGGCGGGTAAGTGCTTAGAGATTAGTGGGGGTGGTGGGGAATGAGTTAGTGGGGTATTTAGTGGGTGAGGTATCAGGTAAAAATCTGATAGCTTTTAGAACCACTTTAAAGAGTTCCGGCTGAAATATGACTTTTAAGATAAAAATGCCCCTAGAATACTCATGCCTTGTGCAATGTAATAAAAGTATGTTGTAAACTATGCCCAGTTTTCTATTTGTGCAGCATGGGTTTCTTACTTTGTGAAGTTCCTGCAAGCGCGGCAATCTCCAGTGTGGGCATCTGAAGCCGCAGTGTCCATCTTCCTGGATTCCATGCATGCTGGCTACCCAGCATGCACCTGCCGATCCCGTGCATGTGCAGTGCGGTGCAATCTTGGTCAGCTTGGCATGGCACAGCCAAGATTTTCCATAGACGCCGATGCAAAACGGAAGAAGTACCATGCCAAGCTGACGAAGATTGGTTCATTGACAGACGCAGCCTCTTATTCTTGACATGTGGGGTTTATGCAGCTTTCACTAGGAGTGGACGAGGCAGAAGGAAGTTCAGCTCAAAGCAGACACAGCCCCTCCCAGGGGGCAGTCCTCACTTAGCATAATGCTTCCAGCCCTGCTCAGCAACTCAGTTTTTTATGCCTAGTGCAAGGAGTAGGACCTGGCTCCCTGCTGGGATCTGCGGTTCCCCATTCTTTTTCTAATTTTTTTCTTTTTTCAAGAATTCTGATAGAAGAATCCAATCAAGCAGCCGGCTGGGTGACAGGCTGGATATCCTAGATCCAGGGACTCTCCCCAGCACGGCCGACGGATGAGAGCTGACCCTTAGCTGTATTCGTTCCGTGCTAGGCGGCCAGCGGGTTAAACGTCCCACCAGCGCACCTAGGACCGGGCACCCCGTGTCCGTGCCACGGGTGCTGCGTGACCGGCAGCTCCCCCCATTTAGGGGGGGTGGCAGGACTGCTTTGGATGGCTACCCGCTGCGCCCGTCCAGAGTGGTGAGTACTCCCCCCCCCCTCCGTCGGAAAGCGGGGGGATAAGGGGGGTGACGGGAGGTGCCCCCCCTTTTTTCCCAAGGTATAGAGGTTCTGCCTGGCCTGCGGTTTGCCCCCCCTACTCTGGGCTGTAGCTCTCCCTGCCTGCGGGGTCCCCCTGTGTGTAGCGGCCGCCATTTGCCTGTATCCGGCCGTGTGTTTTACAGAGCCACCATTTCTTGTAGCCGGCCACATGTATGTAACGGCCGCCATTTTGCAATGGCCGGCTGCTGTGTTCGGCCTCTAGTGCCTACGGCATCCATTTTGTTGTCGTCCACTGTATACTGGTGGGCAGCCCTGCTTCTCCTGGCGCGAAAACAGGCCGGAAGATCACTCCTACACGTGGGGATCACAAACAGAGAACAGGCAGCTACAGCAGCACAGCTCCTGGGGCGGTGGGTGAGTCCTCCTGGGAACCTCTGGGAACCTAAGGCAGCGACTGCGGGGCGGTGCGGGACACGAAAATCCGGTGGTGTCATCCAGAATGCGGGCTATGGCAGCTGAAGCTGGGGCTTCCCGGCCAGGGGTCTCCGGTGGGGACCAGGCAGCGCTGGGACCGGTGGTCCCGCTGGACACTTTGACGGCCTCTTGGATGGATTCTTCTCCCGGGCAGACCCGATCCGTGACCGCGGGGTGGCGAGTAAATGGCCACCCCCTCCTCTGTCCTCTGGGGAGGACTCGGAGCCGGAGGGGGGCTCCGCGGTGTCGGGGACCCCCCTGGAGCTGTTGGATGGTGAGCTCGGGGACCCCTCGGATGAAGAGGAGGAGCCCTCATGGGCCACCGCGGCTCGTGAGTGGGCTTCGGTGGGCTCTTTGGTTTCAGCGGTTCATGAGACGCTGAAGCTGGGCCCAGCGGCGACTCTGGGGGTGCCGTACACTTTTGGGTCGCATAAGCAGGCGTTCCCCTATTTGTCGTACTTTGATCAGTTCGTTTACAAGGAGTGGCGGTGTCCTCAGGGGTCGTTCGCCATGCCAAAACGTTTTTCTGTGCGTTATCCCTGTGATCCCTGCATCCGGAGGGGTTCTGCCAGATTTGTCAAAAGTGGGGCAGCTCAACCGGAAGGTGCAGGCCTACCTGAGCAGAACAAGGGATCCGCTGGCAGACGCGGCGGATGCCCTCGTGGCTCTGTGGGCTCGGTACCTGCTGCTCTTTGCCTTCCCCCCACTTCCGTTACTCCCACGCCTGCTGCGCAGGATAGAGGCGGGAGGGGTCCCAACCATTCTGGTAGCGCCAGATTGGCCTCGGCGTCCTTGGTACGCCGACGTGGTGCGGATGGTGGTCGATGTTCCCTGTCAGCTCCCGCTTCGCGAGGACCTGCTCTCACAGGGGCCCATCTTGCACCCTGCCTGGCTATTGAGCCCAGGTGTTAAAAGATAGGGGACTCTCTGAGTCTGTCATTCCTACTATGCTCAAGGCACGATAGGTCACTTTTCAGATCTATCACCGCACATGGAAGGCTTACATTGCTTGGTGCGAGGTGGGGGTTGGAACCCCCGTTCTTTCTCGGTGGCTCGGGTGCTGGCCTTCCTTCAGCAAGTCCTAGATCACAAGTTGGCATTGAGCACGCTTAAGGGGCAGATTTCTGCCCTGGCAATTCTTTTTCAGCGTCCCTTGGCGATGCATTCCTTCATCCGTACCTTTGTCCAGGGGGTTCATCATGTCTCCCCCCCCCAGGTACGGTCGCCTTTGGCACCTTGGGACCTTAATCTGGTCCTTTCTGTGCTCCAGAAGCCGCCTTTCGAAAATATCAGGGAAATTTCCCTGCAACTGCTCTCGCAGAAAGTGGCCTTTCTGGTGGCTATTACATCCGCTAGGCAGGTGTCTGAGCTGGCGGCTCTGTCCTGTAGGTCCCCGTTCTTGGTCATGCACAGGGACAAGGCGGTTTTGCGCCCCTCTCCCTCCTTCTTACCGAAGGTGGTCTCTTCGTTTCACATCAATGAGGACATTGTCCCCCCCTTCACTGTGTCCGCGCCTGTCTCATCCTAAGGAGGTTGCCTTGCACTCCCTGGATGTGGTTAGGGCTTTGTGGGTGTACCTGGCAGCCACGGCCTCGTTTCGGAGGTCCGATGCGCTTTTTGTCACAGTGGATGGCCCGCGCAAGGGGACGAGGCCACCCATTTCCCGTTGGATACGTCAGATGGTGACCCGTGCGTATGCTGTACGGGGCCAGGAGCCCTCCTTTCCGGTCACGGCTCACTCTACCAGGGCGATTAGTACTTCCTGGGCTTTCCGACACCAGGCCTCGGTTTCTCAGGTGTGCAAGGCGGCCACTTGGACCTCGGTGCACACTTTTTCCAAGTTTTATAGAGTTGATGTTGCAGCTTCTTCTGATGCTGCTTTCGGACGTAAAGTTTTGCAGGCTGTGGTGTGGGGCGCGTCTGGCACCTCCCGGAGAACTCTTTTGTTGGGTACTGTTGTTCTTGTTGCCCACCCCTCGTTGTGACACTGCTTTGGGACATCCCCACATGTCAAGAATAAGAGGCTGCGTCTGTCAATGAACGATTGAAAAAATAGGATTTTTTGACTTACTGTAAAATCCTTTTCTCTGAGTTCATTGACGGAAGCAGCACCCATCCCTCTGTGTTTGAGTTTGTACTGCTTGCTACGAACTGAGTTGCTGAGCAGGGCTGGAGGGGTTATGCTAAGTGAGGACTGCCCCCTGGGACGGGCCGTGTCTGCTTTGAGCTGAACTTGGTTCTGCCTAGTCCACTCCTAGTGAAAGCTGCATAAGCCCCACATGTCAAGAATAAGAGGCTGCGTCTGTCAATGAACTCAGAGAAAAGGATTTTACGGTAAGTCAAAAAATACTATTTTTCCATAGACACCAACGCAAAAACGGGAGCAGTGCCATGCCAAACTGACCAAGATCTCCCAGGAGTGCAAAAGCAGAAATGACATACGGCGCCGAGGCCCCTAAAAGAGGAAGTGAAATTAGATATAGGCATAAATCAAGTAAGTAAACAGAAAAAAATAAATAAATTGCCAATTAATTTGAAGAATTCAGATTAGTGCTGCATGGTGAGAAGTGAAATATGTGGGTGGAACTCCGCTTTAAGTATTAACTAATCAATAAAGCATACAGATGTCAGTCTGAATCTTATCTAGAGGATGACTATCAAATAATAAAAAACTACCTTAAAAAAATAGAAACTGTCACAAGAAATTATTTTAGCTCCAGTATGAACTCTAAATATATTCTTGCTAAAAATACAATGTACTTCCTCTCATACAAAGGTATGATCAATATGTGATGTGGGAGCTGAACCCAGAGTCCTTACAGGCTGTGACCCATGGTTTGTTTAGTATGCTGCCATAGGTGTGCGCAGCCTATTGCATTAGGGTGTCCACCCCAAAGCTCAAACACACATGCCTTTCTCTGCAGCCTCAACTGCACTAGACAGTGAATGAATAGGAAGTGCTCTGCGCTAATTGACTACCTGTTCATTCACAAACGGAAGCATAGTAAACACTTAGTTAGTAAAACACTTTATTATGCTTCAATTATGACTGAACACAGTGAGTGTGTGTGTGTGTTCACTATGTTCATTTAGAAAAGGAAGGGGCCGGTGAATGACAGGTTGACTAGCCTCTTCGCCCGCTCTCCATCCTGAAATATTCCTTGCAGCACCTGGGGAAGAGGAGAGGAGGGAAGCCAGCAGCATTGTGGTGGGGGAGCAACACAGGGGAAATTGGCACCACATAGAGAGATTAGGGTATGCCCAGGCACACCCCCTGCGCACACCTATGTTTGCCATTCAGGCTCAATTACTATGGGGAGTGGTGTGGGTGATGCTGCAACCACTTCAGGAGTGGCAGAAAGGGATGGAGCTCGTCCCAGCTCCTGAAGTCACTGGAAGGAAGAGAGGAAAAATCCCTGCAGCCGCACATCCACTGAGTCCTATGGTGTTGTGAGAGAGACAACCTCAGCCATGGCTAACGTTACCCACACCTCTGATGCATTTCACTCCGCCCCCCACCCGAACTTAGCCATGGGGATGAAGATCCGATGCATGTGGGGAGTATATAAGCATCATTGGAAGTCACTCAGGATGAATAAAGTGCTCACAGGTGTACATGGTCGGTCGATCGTTCAAGCTGTGAGGGAGGAATAATGAGGTGAGTTGAGGAGAGAGTGAAAGGTGAACTGGTGCGAGGGGTGAGATATGTTGCGAGAAGAGCACGGATCATAGGCAACATGATTTCCCCCAACATGATATTCCTCCAAATGTACTACATGAACATTGCTAAGTACCACAGGACTCTTCAAGTGTGTACATCTGAAAAATTCTGTATGAAACACTTTCTTAATGCGGCACACCATACTGCGCATATTGATCACATTTGTGCACTGTGGTGCATTACAGTGTATGTGTTGTGTTAGTGCGTTGCAGTTCTATTCAAAATGAAAGGCAGTACATGCATTGTTGTGCATTTGCAGCAAGACCCAGAAAACAGAGTTACATAGGTGGTAAGGTTGAGTAAAGACATCATTTCAACCTGTGTGGGTGTGTGTTCATGTCATTTCCCATATCCCTGTATATTGCATTTACTAAGATGCCCATCTAAGAGTATTTTGAAACACCCATTTTTCAGTGCATTAATACAACGCACAGGTGTGAACACGTCCTTATGCTGGCAGAGTAGTAACTTGTCATACTGATGTGAAGTTTGGGTGTTATTCTCATCTCTTTATGAATTCAAATATATACATCCCATTTGCATATTTTTCAATCATTCTTTTACAGGTGACCATATTCTTGCACTTTTTATGGGCTGGACCCTTACAGGCCATTGCAGTTACAGTTCTTCTTTGGTTAGAGATTGGGCCCTCTTGTATGGCTGGAATGGCAGTACTGATAATCCTGATGCCTCTGCAAACTTGTCTTGGAAAACTCTTTACTTCATTAAGGTAACATTTATGTTTGTTTTTTTCTAAAGCTTGTTGTCATCTTTAGGGCTCTTGCACATACGCCGTACATTTGGGGTGTATGGCCACGTAGAGAAAAATATGTCTATTGTTGTGTAAACCAATACAATTTGAAAAATATGCCCATACAGTACATATGCGCATGAATGCAAGTACCAGCAGTTATGTGTGTATAGCTGCACACAGTATAGTCTTCTATGTATGTCGGTGGGCACGATTACACTGCAACTGTGGTTCCTGGGCATCACAACAAGAGGCAAAATTTACTATATACAGCCGCATACCCTAACGTACGCCCAAGAGCACTTATTTTATTGTATTGGTTTACTGATGGCCATAGGTGCACCTCTGTTTATGAGCTATGTATGGACGCTTGGTTAGTCTGAGCGGGTAATGTAAGGTTTTATTTTTTACTTGCCTTCACTCCATGCTCTAGAAGATAATTCTTCACAAATAAGTATTTTGTTTTCAAGGCTTTTCACTAACCGCTAAAACCTGTCAGACAATTTCTGTCAGCTCCCATGTTATTAAACTCTATGGGCTTCTGAGATCAGTTAAGGTTAGTTAAGCTGGCTATACAGTTCAGCCAGTGGGTTGTACGGAAAATGCTAAAAATGATGTGAATGCAGGAATCCTTATCACTGTGTTGTATTCTGGCAGCAGGACTCCCCTGCTGTCAAAATACACTGATCAGCACTGCAAGCACTGATCAAGTGGAAATTTTCTGGCAGGACCACTCATGAGAAGACGATCAATAGAACGGGAATGACCATAGAGGGATCAAAATTTGCCCAGTTCCTGCTGAATTGGCTGAATTTCGTTCCATGTATAACCAGCTTTAGAACCAGTTTGTGATTTACTTTTGCTCTCTCATACAAGTCTATGTGAATGCATGACAAACACATTTCAAAAGCTCAGTGAACAATCATTTTGCTAAATAAGCCATCTTTACTCCTTCTTCCCTTAGGGCTGGTTCACAGCAGCCACTGCATTGTAGCACAGTGGCTGGTGAGCAGTGCGATCCGACTGAGATCAGTGCAGGGATGAAGCGCTGAGCTTGGTGGATCGGACAGTTTACTTTTTTTTTTTAACTAACTTTATTGGGATGCCACAGGCATCTCATAAAATTAAGTTGTCAGTCATGTAGTGTAAGGCAATGAATTGCCTTGCACTGTGCTGATAAAATGCACTGCAATACTTTTTCTCAGCACACCATGCCCGGACACAATGTATGTTCATAGACACACAGAGCGTGGCTTGGCCCTGCCCGCTGCTCCCTCCTCATTGGCTGTGATTGAAAGCAGTGGGAGTGTAGCGGGTGCCCCACTCTCACCCGCGACCCCTCCAAGCTGGCCATCGTGAATGCACAGGCTTTTCACAGAGGGAGAGATGCCTGTCAGTTTCTGCAGGGGGTGCCACCCCCTGTCCATCTCCTCTCACACATACAGGCATCAGGCTTCTTCTGCTTCCTCCCCTGTGTTCCTATTGGTAGAAAGAAGAAAGCAAATTAAAGGAGCAGTTACAGGAGCCACTCAATGGGACTTTATCAAGCAGAAGCAGCTACAATGGATTCTGGGTCATGTAGTTCCCTCACCAAACGGCCCCATACTCTTGAATAGAGACAGGAACTACCAGGACCAGCATGCCTTGAGAGCAGGAAATGAGAGAATTCATTTTGATTTCCTGAGGAGATTCTCAGACTCCACGAGGAAGAGGAAGAGTTCAGACCTAAGGAAGAGGCATTGCCTCCTAGGTCATTTCACAGCGGGGTTTTAGGGAGATCCGTTTCTTCACTTGATGATCTGGGCCAGTCGTGCTGTTTGGCCCTGCTATCTAGGAGTTTAAGTGCACCAAAGAAAGTGGCTAGCTGAAGATACAAAGGCTCATCTTCCTTCAAAGGAACTGAAGTTACTAGTGCCATACAGGCCCACACACACATATTCGGGGCTCTGTATATGCAGTGAGTGTGTGGGACAGTTTATCTAGGAGAGTTAAGCCATTACATGTTGACTTGAATACAGTGTTTGAAGTTGGGCCTGTGGTGTCAGGGGACAGAAGAGAGAGACCTGACCTAAATAGGATCATTCCTCTGCTCTCCTCCTGCCTGGACTCATAGAGCTAACCTGGGTAAAGGTGACCAATCTGGTACAAAGCACCATATTATGATTTATGGTTATTGAAGTGTTTGCATCTGCTCTTGGGGTTATTCTTAAATTTTGGATCCCCTGAAAGCAGCCTCAATATAGTATTGAGCTATATTGCTCATAACCTCAGCTATTGCTCTTCTATTGCATTCTTTTGAACATATATATTGTTACTGTTTGTTACCTATCCACAGAGCTATTGCAGTAAAGATAATTTCTGTGTTTTATCATACCGTGTGTAGTTTCATTGGTCCTTGCACTTACACTATTGCCAGGTGTGCCAGAGGGGCTGAGGCTATTCTTGGGGTTGAGAGGCAGAGTACGGGACTGAACTTATTTAAAGCGGAGTTCCACCCAAAAGTGGAACTTCTGCTTTAATAGAAGGTGAACCCCCCGACATGCCACAGGGTCCCAGGCCCACTTCCTCCCCTGGCGCCGCGGCTCTGGAAAGGAAGTCCACCTTCCTTCCTCCCTCTCGGCGATATTCTGGGACACGTCACAGGTCCCAGAAGATATGCCGGCCAGTCACAAATCGCAGCGCGACTCACGCATGTGCAGGGAGCCACACCTGTGATGCCGGCGCCACCGAGGGGAGGGGGCGAAGAGCGAGCCCTCTGACCACTGCATCACTAGAGCGAGGGACAGGTGAGTGTCCGATTATTAAAAGTCAGCAGCTACACTTTTTGTAGCTGCTGACTTTTACATGGGTGGAACTCTGCTTTAAGTGGCTCCTAATGGGGTAACTCTACATAAGAATTACATGTATATCTGCTGTCTTCAGCTGTATAACCCTTTAGAACAGTGGTTCTCAACTCCTGTCCTCAGGACCCACCAACAGGCCAGATTTTAAGTATTACCTTGGGGAGATGCAGACTAGAATGCTGCAATCACTGAGCAGCAAATTATATCACCTGTGATGCATTTCAGTTATCCTGCAAACCTGGCCTGTTAGTGGGTCCCAAGGACCGGAGTTGAGAACCACTGCTTTAGAAAGTGCTCTTAGTTTTAGCAGATCTTCTCTTCCTGGTTAGCACTGCAGCGAAGCCTGGGCACACAGCCAAGACAGCTGATTGGAGGAAAGGCACACACCCTCTCCACATAGGTAGAGACTCTCAGCTCCGAACTTGTCAGGCTGATAACAGAAGAATGCAGCAGGAGACCGCTAAGGGACTTAGTTCTTTGGAGAGATATAACAAAACACTGAAGATATATGTACCCAACTCAAATTTCATGAATCGGGTTTACATCCACTTTAATACAGAGAATGGTAAAAAAGCCTTCAGCCTTTAGAACCACTCTAAATAAGTTATGCTTAGGCTTAGACAGGGTACAGTGCTCACAAGTGAGGTGTTGGTCTTTTGTATGGTTTTATACTACTTTTACATCTTGTCTACCTCATTTCCAGGGGAAAGACAGCAGCCATCACAGACATCAGAATCCGAACCATGAATGAAGTAATATCTGGAATGAGAATAATTAAGATGTATGCTTGGGAGCAGCCATTTACAGAACTTGTAAATCAAAATAGAAAGTAGGTTACTTTGACCTTAAAGTATTTCATAGCACCTTCACTGGTGTGATTTTTTTTTTTCTATGTTGTATTTTAGTTACCAGTTTTTCTACTTGTTTCTGCTCTACCTATTTTCTTCTGTCCCAGTCATAGATTGGTCAAGATAGTTATATAGTTTATTAAGCAACCTCCAGATTAAGAAAAATGGCAACAAGTTGTATGAGAGCAGAAAGAAAGAATATATTTATCATAATAGCAATATTGTATTGATGGCCTACAGCAATATTGGAGGATATAGGTGTATTATTTGAGCAGCTCAAGTGCGATGGACTATAAACAATAACCTCTATACTGGACCCGTTAGCTAAATAGTTTGGTATGCGGGCTATGACTACTAAGAAATTTTCTAAAGTCTTTTATTAAAATACATTTGTGTTTCTTTACACATTGCCTGACACAATTTCCTATTTAAATCTGTGGTATTTAGACAAACGTTATTGTCTAAAGCCACCAATCAGGTGTTATCTTTTATTTTCATTGTACTGGGAAAATTTCCCAGGGAATCTGTGTGTGCTCCATGTGCTTGTATCTGTGCTGTATGTAGGAACTAATCAGCTTATAGTTATCATTTTTCACAGGTTGTTATACATTGAGCTCCTTAGTAGTTCATAAGGGCAACACATACATTTGTCTTCCTGTTTTTATTCTGTGTAGTTTAATCATTTTTGTATGATTCATGTTATCATCGTTTAGCTGATGTAGTAAGGTATATGCTTAGAGTATTTTTAAAGGGTACATTTTCTTCTCTTAATTGATGTGTGTATTTCTAAATATATTCCCTGTTTGCTTTTCTTGATTTTATTATTATAGGAAGGAGATTTCCAAAGTCCTTCGAAGCTCTTATCTACGTGGACTCAACTTGGCCTCTTTCTTTGTTGCAAGCAAAATCATCGTGTTTGTAACTTTCACCACGTATGTTCTGCTTGGCAATGTTATCTCAGCCAGTCGAGTGTTTGTTGCAGTGTCCCTTTATAGTGCAGTGAGACTCACTGTCACTCTCTTCTTCCCCTCAGCTATTGAGAGGGTATCTGAGGCCAAGGTCAGCATTAGGAGGATTAAGGTAGGTGTGTGAATATTTCAGACATATATTTGTTGTCTTCACTTCCTTCGCTGCTATATAGTTGGATCTACAAAACGTTTTGTATGCTGACTCAGCTGTCTTATGCCTCATACACACGGTTCGACGGTCGTATACAATAGGTCGTACGAACGACCGTTGTATGCGAAATCGATCGTTAGTACGTGCGATTAGAACTGCCGACATACGACGGTCGTACAACAGGAATTGTATAAGCAGACTAGAAAACATGGTAGTACCAACAAGCGGTCTTACGACCGTTGTATCGTGTGTACAGAGAAGTTGGTCCAACACTGTTGCCTGCAAATGTCTCCTTCATTGAAAAATTAATTTTCTGTACTAACCCAATACAGAATTTGTTAAATTGTCTCCAACCAAAGCTAATCCCCTGAAAGATATAGTGGAGCTGTTTTGCCTGCCAAAGAATATGTAACATCATTTTGTGATTAAACTACCAACAGAGGTTGTGAGACAGTCAACAGTAAATGGCTTTAAACATGCTTGGGATAAACATAAATCCATAGTCAAACAACAAGGTTAATGTAAAAAAAAAAATAAAAAAAAATAAATAAAAAAAAATAAATAAAAAGGGGCAGACTCGATGGACTACTCAGTCTTTTTCTGCCATCACTTTTCTATGTTTCTATGTGATTCCTTACCCCTGCTATGCTACATGGTTGCATAAGAAGGGTAACAAACCCTTTCAGAACATTTATTCAGACACTGTACCACGGCTTGTCTTCCGCTTCTTCTGATTTTGAAGAACATTTGTTTTCCAGCTGGTATCCTGCCATTGTAAGGATAGCCTTGTAGGGTTTGGGTGTACATCTCTGGACACTATGGGGTTGCCATACCAAAGGCAAACAGGCTGTTAACTTTGAAAGGTAATTTCCCTAAGCAAAGTGAATGTGTTAAAAATTCACATTGCAAAAAAATTCCAGATCACAAGCAAGGATAATAAAAAAAAAAGTGTTTTTTACTTGCATATGATTGATGAACATCAGCAGAGCTTCACATCATTCACTAAGCTAAGGGAAAATGTCCTTGCAAAGGGAACAGCATATTTGGCTTTAGTAAATCATCTCTTACAGGTGCTAATAAAATAAGTATAGGCTCATAATTTGGACCAGGGGTATTGAATTAAAATTTAAGGATTTCCGGTCAGTTTTCTTCTGGCAGAGATCTGAATCTCATCTTTGTGCTATGGCTCAGATTCTAGTATATATGTACAGTATTCATTTTATGTCTATTAAAAAATAAGCAATGCACAATTTCCATAGCATTTCAATAATATTTATTGTCAATTTTTTTTGTGTGCCATCTTACATCATGTGTTCCCATCAGCATGCTCTCTTGCGACACATGTCCTCATCAGAGTGCCCCCTTAGATCAGATGTCCCCATCAGTGACCCCTTACCTCAGGTGCCCCCTCTGAGTACCAACTTACATCTGGTGTCCCTATCAGTGACCTCTTACCTCAGATGCCCCCTCTGAGTACCAACTTACATCCGGTGTCCCTATCAGTGATCCCTTACCTCGGGTGCCCCCTCTGAGTACCCATGCACATCAGGTGTCCCCATCAGAATGCCCCCTTACATCAGATGCCTTCATCAGAGTACCTGTTTACATCAGTTGACCCCAGACAGAGTACCCCAGTACCTTAGTGATAACAAAAGGGAGGGGGAGACACCAACCTAAGGGTAGTATTAAAAAGTATACTTTATTAGCACAAGATTAAAAACACTTACAAGAGTGTAGATGGAACATGCTCATCAAGGAAAGTGTAATCCTGGTGTTGTGCGAGTGTAGATGGAACATGCTCATCAAGGAATGTGTAATCCTGGTGTTGTGCATAGTCCTGCGGGCTCCACTGCGGTGTTGGGAAGCTGGATAGGATCCTCCAATAGGTTTGAATGGATGGCTTGTTTCCACAGGATCCAGGAATAACCACGCTGGTCAGGAAGTGATGTCACTGTCGGGTGGAGGAGCCGGGTTGGGCCCATAGCCTTGCATCCTGGCAGACACTGCTCAGCTCCAACCTGGTTCCTCTGCCCGACGGTGACATCACTTACTGACCAGCGTGGTTCTTACTGGATCCTATGGAAACAAGCCATCCATTCCAGCCTATTGGAGGATCCTATCCAGCTTCCCAACACCGCAGTGGAGCCCACAGAGCTCTGCACAACACCAGGATTGCACTTTCCTTAATGAGCATGTTCCATCTATACTCTTGTAAGTGTTTTTAATCTTGTGCTAATAAAGTATACTTTTTAATACTACACTTAGGTTGGCGCCTCCCCCTCCCTTTTGTTCTTACATATCTTACAGAGTCTCCTGCACACACTCTGAAGGATGGCTGCCTACCTTTAACTTTTAGTCCTTGTGCCTATCATGAACTGTTCCATGTTTCCAAATTAATTTGGTTTTTTAAAATACACCCTATAAGGATTACTCCCTCTGGAGCGCCAGATACCTACTGACATTTTACTGCAATCAGTACCTTAGTGATAGGCTTTATCTTTTGCAATACTGCTCTGCAGCCAGTATTCTTCATGCAGTAAGAATGGCCATGCATTATACAATTTTCCTTTAGATTTACCAAAACCATATAATATGAGGTCAAACCTCAATACTTTCAAATTGTATGCAATCAGGCATGCCCTTTAAGTACATATTTGAAGGTAAATCTAATGGAAATTGAATAAGAAAATTGTATAATGCATGGCCAACTTTAGCCAGGCATGCAGCGAGTGGGAGCAGGGAAGTGAAGCAAGATAGGGGGCACACATGACATCATTGGATGTTAGGATGCCAGTTGTCCTAGCAACTAATGGCAGCAG
>BLSH010538044.1:615044-630400 GCA_018402905.1 Glandirana rugosa
GTAGTCCTCCCGTCTCAAGTGGGCAATAAGTCCGGTATATGTTATTTTACTGCCCACAACGTTAAAAATTACAGTGTGTTATAAACGTGATCGATCTGTGTCTGATCGGCTGCATTGGAGGCCAGAACAGAGATTAGGAGTCTAATCGACTCCAGATATCTCCATAAAGAGGCCCATGATGTCAGGCTTCCTGTGTATCCCTAAACTGGTAACCTGAAAAGGTGTTTAAAACGGCGCCTGTGGAGAATTTTAAGTACCGTAGTTTGGCGCCATTCCACTGGCAGATGCAATTTTGAAAAGTGACATTGGGAATCTACTCGGCGTAACGTCATCTTTTATATTTTACAAAAAAATTAGGTATTATATTGTGTTTGTGTGCAATAAAATTCACCAAAGTGTATTTTTTACAAAAAAAATTGCATTTGAAAAAACGTTGTGCAAATATTGTGTGACATTAAAAATTGCAACACCCGTCATTTTATTGTATATGGCCTGAATAACGGGTGAACTCTGCCCTCCTGATGGGCTCTGTTAATGTCTTTCCCCACTCCTGGATAGACCGTGGTCAATTACCCCCTGATCGGTGATAATAAAATCGAATATAATCCACCTGACCTTATTTTGGTTCTATTTTGTTATTATTAACCCTTTTCTTTATTCTCTTTTGTTTCACATTAACTCGTAATGTGATCAAACACTGTTCTATGTCTAAATATACAATACAGTACAGTTTTTTTATGAGTTGTAAAGAGTTTTATATGATTCTAGCTATAGCATGGTTGCTATTCCATTGTGATACTATATGCTGTAAGTAACCCCCTTATCTTTCAATAAAAAATTTATAGTGGAATTAAAAAATATGTAATGTAGATTTTTACATGAATTTGAGAAGTGTCAGAGTTGGCCTGGTACGGAAGGGATTAAACAGACCAAGCTGTCCATTAGAAGTGGCAGTTAAAGGGTTGAGACAAACTATTTAATACTGACAGGGGTGCTTATAATTGTTAGATATTTTTCATTTATGTAAAGCCATTATCCCAAAAAGGTAAAAATAAAACTGTTGCTGTAACTGCTTAAAAAGTTTTAGCTGGAGTTTGGCTTTAGTTAGTCAAGTCAATCTAAATCAGCTAGTCCATCGAACCCTACCCTCTCCCCAGATTGACAATGCTGCTGTCTCTGTTGCTGCTATATCTAGGGTGGAGACACCCTAAGACAGGAAGTGTGTTACCAGCTACATCACTAGGTAAACATAAGGAAAAAAAAGACTAAAAAAAATAAATAAATAATACAGCCACCACATTTACCTCTTGCTGACCACATAACACATATATACAAGTGTGCTTTAACACAAAGCTGCTGTACGTAAGTGTCCATAGCAGCCCAATGCTGTGTGCTGAGAGCAAGCTCCCAGCACATTGATCAAGTTGTCACAGATAGCTCTCGGTTATGGCTTCTGATTAGGATCCAGCCAGATAGGCTCTCGATCACGTGACCACATTAAGAGCCAATCACAGAAGTCACATGACATAGAAACCGTGCAGGGGATTAAACAGGGATTAAAGCCCATGTAATGGGCCACTTGGAGGCGGCGTTAAGAGGTTAAGGATTAGAAAGCTGCAATATATTCCTTTTTTTTCTTTGGGTTTAACCACTTGCTGACCGCACTATAGCCGAATGATGGCTACAGCGTGGCCGTCTAGTTCTGGGACACCGTCATATGACATTGTCCCATTATCGTGCCCTCCGCATGCCTGCTGTGGGGTGCGGGCAACGCACTCTATGATCGCAGTGTCCGGAGGACACTGCTGATCACATATTCAGGCAAAGAGCCAATCAGCTCAAGACATTGACTTTAGTGGTAGAGCTTCAATACTAGAAGTTTGTGCACCCCAGTACACTTTAGTTTCTGTTTAAGGTTTTCACAAATAATAAACCAATTGTAAAACAAACATGAATAAATAAATATTTTATTTAAAGTGGGGTTCCACCCACTTAAAAGTCAGCAGCTACAAAAAGGGTAGCTACTGACTTTTAACACTCGGACACTCACTTGCCCCACGCTCCAGCGATGCGGCCACCCGAAGGCTCGCTCTTCCCCCCCCCCCTCAGTGGCACCGGCATTACACGTGGGGATGCCCGACTTTGGCTCACATGCCTGAGTCGTGCTGCACTTTGTGAATTGCTGGCGCATTTTCTGGGACCTGTGATATGTCCCAGAAGATCGACGGATGGAAGGGGGTGAAGGTGAACATCTTTCTTGTTCCGCGGCACCAGGACAGGAAGTACAGCTGGGTCCTAGCTCCCCCCCCCCCCCAAAAAAATGACATGCCAATTGTGGCATGTCGGGGGGGGGGGGGTCACCTCCACTTAAAGCGGAAGTTCCACCTTTAGGTGGAACTCCGCTTTTAACACAATTTTTTTTATCAGCACTTGATGGGTACTAGATACGGGGCGACTGATTTCAGGAGGTACTAGGTAAACACTGTTTATTTTAATAGGGTGCACTATTTCATTTATTTGAAATACACGGCTTTAGAATATCTTGAATGCATATATAGTAAAAGCATAACACCATATCTGGAGCCATAAAAAGACATGACATGATATATAAATAATAGCAAAACATCTAGCCTTCCGGACATAGATGAAAAAGATCAGTGCATCTGAACAACTACTTGAGAAAAATGATTGTAAGTTATTTAAGTGTAACAAAAGGCAAAAGCTGAGCTGTCCGTTTTGTTTTTCGTTGAGCCCTGCTGGGTTGAATGAAAAAAACTACTAGTGTGTACTAGGCTTTACACTATCCAAAATGAAAAAAGTCTTGCTTTTAGTTACACTTTAAGTGGTCCATCTACAGAAAAAATATAATATACTAATACCAGTATATCAGAGATTCAGAAAGTCACTGAGTAAGAACAATACACAAAAGAGAAGAATCTTGTGACTTCAAGGCTCAGGTGATATAATAATTGACTAATCCCTTTTATGTGCCAAAGTAATCTATAAAACATTTATAAGAGCCTGTTCCAGATTAACCTTTTTATTTATTTTGGAATTGGGCATTGACATACAGTATGTGGGTTAAAGATTTCTAACAAAATAAGAGGTTCTGCCATGGTAAAACTGAAATGCTTTAATGCATTAAATTGGAGTGGTAAGGGCATGTCCTGCTGAACACTGTAGGGTTGATTTTCTAGAGAAGTAGGGGTTGGACTTGAGGCAGTTGGACTTGATGGGAAACTCGTCTTTCAGAGTTCCACTGTCAGTGTGCCCCTATGATATTGGTTGCTAGGATGCTGTCAGCTATGCAGCCAACAGCATCATAACAATCAATGACTCACCCCCAGCCCATACACTTGTTGGCCCTGATATACCTTCCATTGTTAAAGCGATTGTATCCTCAGGGAACAAAAAAAAAAACCTACAAGAGAAAGGCATAATCGGCTAGAATGCACCACATACTAGCTCATGAAATGCTCACCTTAGAACGAAGATCTGTCAGGGCTGCTCAGTCCCCTCTGAGGGAGCCGACATCTTCCATGTTCCTTCCGGGTGCACGGCTCCGGCACTGTTAGTGGCTTCCCATCACTGCCCATCGGTGCCTGCTCTTCAGTGTTGCCCGTCAATGCCCATCAGTGCCTCCCATCAGTGCCCATCAGTGCTGCCTATCCGTGCTGCCTATCAGTGCCCACCAGTGCTGCCCATCAGTGCCCACTACTGCCGCCTATCAGTGCTCACTATGCCACCTATCAGTGCCCACCAGTGCCACCTATCAGTGCTCACCAGTGCCGTATATCAGTGCCCATCAGTGCGGCATATTAGTGCCTCCTCATCAGTGCCACCTAATCAGTGCCCATAAGTGCCTCCTCATCAGTGCCCATAAGTGTCACCTCATCAGTGCCTATCACTGCAGCCTATCAGTGCCCATCAGTGACAACTCATCAGCGCACATCAGTGAAGGAGAAAAAATACGTATTTACAAAATTTACTGACAGAAAATAAGAAAAACTTTTTTTTTCTTAGTAAAAAATAAAAATCTCAGCAGTGATTAAATACCACCAAAAGAAAGTTCTATTTGTGTGAAGAAAAAGATAATTTGGGTGCAGTGTTGCATGACCACTCAATTATCATTCAAAGTGTGAGAGTGCTGAAAAATGGCCTGGGCAGGAAGGAGGTGAAAGTGCCCAGTAGTGAAGTGGTTAAACCTTATCAGGGGCGAGAATTCAGTCTGTGTTCACTCCGAATCTGTCCACAAGTGCCAGACCCTCTCAAATTTCCTAGGACAACCCCGGGACAAATACGTTGCTTTGTATAGGGGTATAACCTTATTCATTAGACGCTTCCAGAAGGGCAGATTAGGGGCTGTGTCTGATTTCCACTTGAGCACAATCGCCTTCCTGACATAAAATAATAAGAGACCCAAATACGTACCCATCGCCCTATTAACAGGAAGAGAGTCAACTAACCCCAGGAGACAAACTCCCACTTTTACAGGGATCTTTATAGTAGTCAGGGTAGATATGAACTGGGTCACTTCCCGCCAGTAGCTACTAATCTGAGGACACTCCCAAAAGATATGGGCAAATCCCACAGGGTCACTAGAGCAACTCCAACAGTAAGAAGAGGAGTTAGGGTATATATGATGTAGTCGTTGTGGTGTAAAATAAATTCTGTGCACTATTTTAAATTGGATCAACCGGTCTTTAGTTAATATTCACTGTAATTGTTTTAATAAAAAAAAAATGAAGTATCTTCTTTCCTAATCAACATACAGCTGTCACATGAACCAGCCCTTTCCCAGTCTGTCTGTAGGGAAACTGGCAGGAGGAGAAAATTGTCCTCTGCTGCTGGTCACATGTTCAAAATAGAAAAAAAAAAACAGCCTTTGGAATACAGAGTAAATAAATAATTTAAATTGTCATACAAATATATGTTTTAGAATAAAAGGGAGGTGAAGCCTCCATCAATCAAGATGTAACCCCCCCCCAAAAAAAAATAGTGTTTAGTTAATTAGTGGGCATGGAGGAGGAGGGAGGGAGTGAGCTGTCATTTACCACTGTGTATACACCCACATGTGTAACTCAATAGTCACATGGGCTGCTCAGATGTGATAGGGAGGAAATGCTCACTTGAAAATTTCCCTGAAAACTGAGCATGTGCAGAGCTGGCAACACTGCTTGGCAAAATCCCCAATTGCCGTAGAAGCATAGACAGGAGGGTAGGGGGTGGGGTGGGGAGACAGAGAACAGCAGGATCAACCAGGTTTTGTACAGAATACATAAAGTGAATCTCATAGTGACTGAGTATGACCAACATGTAATACAGTATTGATAGTTTTTAATAACATGGGTTTAATGAAACGTATTATTTGAGTTTTCTGTGTTCCTCTATTTTATTAAAATATGATAATTTACTGTGGGTCCCTAATTTTATTGGTTCATTCACTTTTAGACCTTTTTGTTGCTTGATGAGATTTCAAAACCAGCTGTATACCAGCCAGAGGAAAACAAGGAAGACCTGCTGGTACAAATTCAAGATCTGACCTGTTACTGGGACAAGGTAAAAGTTTAAAAGAATATTGATGTGCACTTTTCCCGAATACCTTTCACAATATATTAGTCCAGAAATAATGAGCAAATCTCTCATCTCAAGTCACAAGTAGCGATGTGGGGACTGATGCAATGTGTGTACTGTTTTTCTTATAAGGAGGTCACAGTGAGAAGTATACGCTGCATGTCAATAAATAGACGCAATTAGATGGGTGAGGCTTCAGGTGCTGAACAGAACTTGTTTCTTGCTGGAACATGCTGTTTATAATTATAAATCTCTTGTGTAATTGCAGTATGATTTCATTTTGAAGCATGGCCTTCAATACAGTCACATCATTAGTCCTTTTATTAAATACTATTAGATTACAGCGCCTTGAGGAAGTTTGACCATTGTGAGCCTGTAAATCTGATATTTTTGCTGAGGTTCACCTGATCAGTAGGTTATATTTGCCTACTAACAATAACCTCTTAAACTATTTAGCCACAGTTATATTTTCCATATTCTATAGTCCTACACGTGCAGTTTATTCACTTCTGTATTTAAAGTTGAACTCCAGAAAGCTCTGTCTTCATGAATACATCATTAAATATGTGCAAACAGTATAACTGCCTGAATTTGATTTGATATCAGTAGCTTACAGTCCCTGTACAGCAGAATTCTGACTGGAAGAGGGAGAAGGAGCAAACAGTCATTTGTTCTGCAGTATCCATTTGCTATATGGGAGATGCCAATAGAAGTGCATAGCAGAGAGATGAGCTTATCTGTCTGCTGCTTCTTTTTTCAATGTCCAGTCACAGGCTGGGGAATGAAAAAACCTGTGTTTCACACATTAGTAGAGAAAAAATTGTTTTCCTGTCGCATCATGGCAGCATACATATGGGTTGTGACTGCGCCCCCACAACCTGAGAGGGCTGAATATCTATAAAATTAAAGAGCAGGCCCCGCTGCAGTATTCTTTTTTTCCTCACCTGATGGGGACGATGGACATATGGATCAGCACCCCATTACCGATTCGCTCCAGCCAGGTTTAGCCTCTCCTGGGTGGAAGTCCTTGTCTGTACAGCCTCTAAACGAGCTAGATGGAAGGAACCCCACTCTGGTGGTCTCAGGGGTATGTTGCCTGGAAGTTTACAAGCCTTAAACAGGCTTAAGAAATTTGCAGCGGTCTCCATGTTTCTTTCTACCTTTTCCTTTGTCTGCCTTATGATTATGGTAATTACTGTAATTATTTCTCCAGCCCGGCGGCGGGATCGCTGAAGCTTGTAGTCCCACATGTCCTCCCTGCCGCTTCCAAGATGGCCCCCTAGCGTCTGGACGTGTCCATGCATGCGTGGGTGAAATGACATTGGGGGGGGGGTCCTCGCTTTGCCATCTTCCAAGATGGCGACAGGCGATTATACACGCTAGCGCGCATGCACAGGCGCGTCATCATTTACGCGCGACCACGGCGGCAGATATAAAAAGTGCACAGGACACTGGGCTTGGGGATTCTGTTCTTGAGCTGCAAGTTCGTCTGATGCCTCTACTGTCTGCATCCTCTAAGGAATCTTAAGGTACTCCCTCTCCCAGCACCTCCTGTGCTTTGCGATAGACTCCTTCTTACTGTTTCCACTTTCATTACAGGTGTACCTCTATCCTTCATCATGGAGGCCGCTGCGTAAGTGAGGCCTCCATGATGAAGTGAGGATTTGAAAAAAAGAGCATACCACTAACGCTGTCTTGTTGGACAGCCCCATCAGGTCAGCAAGATCAGGCATTCTACCCACGAAAGAAGCCCCTCAAGGCAAAGCCACACAGACTGCAGAGGAAGGCACTCAGGCCACAGAAGGAGCCACTCAGGCCACAGAAGGAGCCATTCAGGCCACAGAAGGAGCCACTCAGGCCACAGAGGAGGCCACTCAAGCCACAGAAGAAGCCGGTCAGGCCAGAGAAGCTGATCAGTTCACAGGAGGAACCGCTTTGGATCCCACTCCATACAGGGCACTCCCACCATAGAGGATCAGCATCCCACAGGCCGTCCTCAGCTACCCATTGCCCCAGACCTTCCGCAAATGCTTGCTTGATCTGTGGTGACATGGCAGTCCCAGATAAGCTGGCCTGTCGCAGGTGCTTCGAGGAGGCTACTAGAGAAAAAGAGGCAGATGCCAGGGAAGTGATGGACATTATAAGGGAGTCCATTAGAGAGTCAGTCCTGCAAACAGCGACACCAGAAGCACACAGACCTGCGCAAAGTACTTTGGCACCGGTGCCCAGCGCATCACAGGAATCTAGACGACTTGTCTGGCAATGAACAGCAAGAGATAGCAGCAAACTTTGATTTCACCCTCATTGAGCCATTTGTGAGGTCTGTCAAAGAGGCAATTGTGTGGGAAGTACCTAAAGAGGAACCACGGAAAATAAAAAAGTATTTTCCGAACCTGAAGAAAAACCCAGAATCATTTCCTTTCATCGAGGAACTGGAAGACCTGTTCAAGAGGCAAAGACCAGAGAAGAAAAACAGTCTTAATAACATATTAAAACTATAGTGCAGCGCTAAAAACAAAATTGTGTATGCAATTCACTCAAGCAAAAAATAATAAAGTTATTATATATAAACCTCAGTTAAGGATAAGTACATAAAAACTCAATTAAAGTGCAACGTGATAATAAAGGTGCTCAGAACATTGTATAACCAATGACATTAAATACAATAAAAATCCGTCATCAATTGATATATATACAGTAATTAAAGTGTCCGTGCTTATAAGTGAAAAGAAAATGTTTGTGCTTAAATCCTGGATATACTGTCCAGATTGTAGACTAATGACAAGTTATTGCCCAGTGATCATGACAGTCTTGTGCAACTATTTATGGCATCATTTAGGTGTATCTTATCCAATGACCGCCACCAAGTGAAATCCACCACTAGATATACAGAACGCTTACCAGAAGGCAAGTGTAATAATGCCTAGAGAGAGTAATGATTGGCATCTGCTCGAATGGCCTCATAGATCCTCATACACTTCTCTGCCGTCAAAAGTAACGTTCCAATATGGATGTAAACAGCTCCAACCAATAGGTATACAATTACACAATGGCAAAGATTCATGATCAGGATCTTAAGCAGAGCAGGTTGGCTGGCACTGCAGATGTCAGCAGGGCAGCAAGGACTGGTGTGTAGATGGAGCAGAGCAGGACAAGAATCAACATAGAGTCTGATAACACAGGATGATCAGGCAGAAGCAGAGTCTAGACGAGCCGGGCCACACACAAGTAAATCAGAGTCTAAAACGGTACAGAATTACAATGGAGAGCAGGGTCAGAGCAAGCAGTAATCTATGGAGGAAATACAAGCTGGGTGAAGCAGTCTTAATAACAGACTGACAAAACTTTACCCACTGAAAGAGCCGCGGATCTGTTAATGCCAGCTCCAGTGGTAGATGCAGCGCTTATGCGATTGGCCAGGCACGTGACTCTTCCTATCAAGGTTGCTGTCACATTTAGAGATGTCCTAGATCAGAAAATAGATCTCGACTTGAAAAGAGCCTATTTGGCGGCAGGTGGTGTAATGATATCACGTGCGGGACACACGAAAACTTGTAATCATTTTGTCAAACGTACGCCATGACGGCTTCAGCTTTAATAAGACAGTTACCCTGCAACCCCCTCACTTCTCTTCCCCCTCCCATCAGGTTAGGAATTCCTGGGTCCCCTGACAAGGTTCCAAGAGGTCTGGCTGTGTTTTCCAGGCCTGATCATAAACAAATAAATCAGATCCATTAAGAGACAACACAGGATGCCTGGAGATAATAAAGGGTCGTAAAACAAACTCAGACAGCTGTGACCTTCCCAGAGACCCTTAATCAATTTTAAAGGTAGAAATGTACCCATATTTCATAACTCCAGATAGGAACGTGACATCTTAATAAAAAGTACATATTTGAATGGGGAAATTCATGCTGAACCAAATGAATCCAAACGTCGATAAATCATACGGGGAACCACTGATAGTTTCTCCTCTCCCCAGGGTAAAGGAAAGTGACAAATCTGTTGTGTTTGGACTTATTTTAATGTACTTTGCATGCTGAGCTTGAATTCCTTAATGTTGGGTCTGCACTGTCATCCTATCCCGAGATATAATTTTTATACTTCAAATTGCATATCAGGGAGGGTTGTTATTCCACGGTCCGCCCCGGACAGCCCATAGGCCCTCCTTACCCAATGCGAGTGGTTAGGGGCATATAGCCCCACCCCTTTGCTTCCAGAGAAAAAGTGAACAGACCAGACAGTTCTCAACTTACCATCAAAGAACAACCATCTGAGAACCTGTGGACTCATTGACCAATCTCTGATCAATCATGGACATTTAACTGCAAGTATCTTTCTCCTCCTTCCATTCTGCCTTATCTCTTTGCTGCTGTATATTTTGTCTCTAATTGCTTTGTAACACCATTTTTCTGTAAATATTTTTATCTGCACCAATTTTGACCTTTTCATTATTAAATCATATTCTGAAAAGTGTTAATCTTGTCCCTAAAGCTCTTAATGCAAGCTATAACGAACCTGTTCCTTTGGAGAGCGCTACTGTTTAGGATTAATCATCTGAATATTCCTGTCTGTGGTGACTTCATTTGCTTCGGGTGATTATTCTAAAATCAAAAGTGGTATTGCTAAACTCTCGATTTCCTCTTGCTCTGTCCCAAAAAGAAGAGGTGGTGGCAGTGAAAGGGTTAATTGCTTGAATTAGCCTGGTAACAATCGCTCTCAGGCGGCTGGCACTTAGATGGTGGTCCCGCAAGCTGGAAAATTTTTGTGCTGGAAGCAGCTGAGAGTGATATTGTTACGTTAGTGACAAGCGTGGTGTGAGATCAGGGGGGTCATCTGTCACCAGTTAGTGAGGAGGGCAGTGATCTGATTCCCGTGTTTGTCACAGGCGGGGCCTACAGACCAGCCATTGCCCTAGCAGCCATAGGAAAGGCCATCTCCAGCTGGACAGCCAATATCGAGAAACTGGTGCAGGAAGGTGCAGAGCCTCAGAGAATTATGACGGCACTTCAGGAACTTAGTCATGCAGGAGACTTTGTAGCAGAGGCTTCGGTGGACACTATTAGGGCCTCTGCAAGATGCAAGAGCCATGTTAGCATCTGTAATCGCCAGACGAGAACTATGGCTTAAGCCTTGGACAGTGGATGCCGCATCAAAAACAAACTGGTGTAAAATCTTGTATGACGGCAAAAATCTTTTTGGGGCAAAATTAGATTCAGCCAATACAAAGTTACTGGCGGAAAGTCAGGTCTGATTCTGTTGGACAGGAAGCCAAAGCAACAGAAAGCTCAGTCGTTCAGGCGTAACCTACCAGAGAGATACAGAGATACAAAGTCCTATAGACTGGGAAAGGAATTTAGGAGAAGCTGGAGGAACCCCCAGACCTCCTTCATTAAGTTACAAAAGCCTTTCAGCGCAGGAGGTGCACAGAAATCCTTTTGAGGGTGCACCCGCCCAACCTGCGCTAATGGGAGCGAGACTCAGGAGATTTGCGCAGGTTTGGGCGGAGAACATAAAAGACCCATGGACATTGGCCACGATACAGTTGGGTCACAGGTAGAGATTCAAGGGTCAAATTCCCAGGGACCAGTTCCGACCAACCGGACTACCGGCTTCACAAGAAAAAAGAATGCTACTAGTAGAGTACATACAGGACTTGTTGCAGAAGCAAGCGATCAGAGAAGTACCTCTACACCAAAGAAAGAAGGGTTTTTACTCGCCGCTTTTTCTATTAAAGAAGAAGACGGGAGGCCTGTGCCCTGTATTGGACTTAAAAAGGCTCAACAAGGAGATATTAGTGGGATCCTTCTAGATGGAGACCCTTCAGTCAGTGTTACCAGCAGTAAATCTAGGCGACTGAATGCTATCTATAAATTTATCCGACGCATATCTTCATGTTCCCATAAGCCTGCCTTACCAAAAAGTCCTTCGGTTTTCAATAGGCCATCATCACTTCCCATTCAAAAGTCTACCCTTTGACATTTCTACTGCTCCAAGAACCTTCACAAAGGTCTTACTACCAGTCATAGCATTCCTGAGAGATAGAAATCTAAGAATACATCATTACCTGGATGACATACTCCTTTCAGCAGACAGTCCAAAAGTTCTTACACGTCCCGGTCTCCACTCTGCAGAAACTAGGCTGGTTGATAAACTGGGGAAAAAAGCAGCTTCCAGCCCATGCAAAAGTTGTCCTTCCTGGGAGCACATGTAGACACCTGTTAGAACAGGATAGGGCTCCCACAAGAGGAGTTATCTCCATTAATTCAGAAAATCAAGAAAGTACTGAAAGCGGGATCTCTACCGGCCAGAGCTTGCCTCAGCATTATGGGATCGATGTCAGCAACCATACCGATGGTACAGTGGGCACAGTGGCACACAAGAACACTTCAGAACCCATTTCTCAGGCAGTGGGATGGAGTATAAATGCTGCAACCAATTTCCATCTCCAAGGAACTGAAGCAGGCCATTTGGTGGTGGACCCACGTACGCAACCTCACGAGGTTCAGACATATAGTGCCTCCCCTGTAGGACATTGTTTTGAATGTCCTGGAATTAAGAGCCGCCTTCCAAGCTCTTTTAGCCTTCAGCCCTTCTCTGACAGGCAAACATGTTTTCCTGCACATGAACAACAGGGTAGCAGTAACCTACATAAACAAACAAGGGGGTACCAGAAGTTGTTCCTTTATGAGGGAGGTTCACCCCACCATGGAATGGTTGCAAGCAAATCTAACAGACCTAAGGGCAGTGTACGTGCCATGAGCCCAGAATCAACTAGCGGATGATCTAAGCAGGAATCATATATCCAACAATGAGTGGTCCCTGAGCCAGCAAGTTTGTTGGCGGCATCCCCAACAAACACGAAATGTCAGCAGTTTCTCTCGAGAACAGTCCAACTAGGAGCAGAGGGAGTAGATTGTCTCCAACACCCATGGAACCTTCACCTGGGATACATCTACCCTCCAACTCCTCTCATTGCGAGATTCCTGTTCAAGCTCAAAAGGTCGACCGCCTCAGTAATAGCAGTGATTCCCTTCTGGCCGAGGGGGCCATGGTTTACAACGCTGCTCCAGCTGAATACGTCAGACCCATTACCTCTCCCGGTAATACCCAATTTGCTCTCTCAAGGACAGTTCCTACACCCCTTACCTGGGAGGCTACATCTAATGGCATGGAGGTTGAGAGGTCTAGGTTACTAGATCAGGGGTGCTCTCGGAAAGTGGTGGAGACACTCCTTCAAGCCAGAAAGTCCACTACTAATAATACTTAGAACAGGATCTGGGAAAGCTTTACCTCCTTCACACAACTACAGTCTTGGCACATATCAACACCAAGAGTGGCGGAAATCCTCCAATTCCTTCAGTCTGGCCTAGAGAAAGTGCTCAGTTCCAGCACCTTCAAAGTGCAAGTTTGAGTACTTTTGGCCATGACAGGTGTTAAATGGGCATATAATCCTTTAATAATCCAATTTCAGAAAGCCTGTCTGAAGCTAAGAAGACCTACCTTCCCAGCATGGGAAGTAGTATTGGAAGCGTTATCTCGGAATCCCTTTGTTCCCACCGAATTGATTTCCCTGTGGGATTTAACGCTTAAAGTCACCTTCCTGATTGCCATAACTTCAGCGAGGAGGGTGTCCAAAATCCAAGCACTATTGATTAAGGAACCCTACTTAATATTCTATCCAGATAGAGTAGTCCTAAGGCCATCCCTAAAGTGGCCTCCTCTTTTTTCATTTCAACCAAGAAATAAGTTTGCCAGCCCTTCTCACAAACCAGGGTGACCTGCACCCTCTGGACATCAAGGGTAATATCTTGACTTATCTATCAGCAACTAGCTTATTCAGGAGGATAGACAACCTCTTGGAAACTCCTCACGGCTTCAAGAGGGGCCAGGCGGCATCTCCATGAACCATCGCCTGGTGGATTCGGCTCAGTTGAGAACAGTGGAATTTGGGAAGGCAATCATTCAAGCCAATACATCAATTCCTTGTTAAATAAACTTTTTTTTTTTCCTGGCACCCTCCCAGTTAGCGAGTTATTTCTCATATGTATGCTGCCATGATGCGACAGGAAAACTGAAAATTCTGTACTCACCTTTCCCTTTTTTTGTTGGAGGTGATAGATACAGGAGAATACTGCAGCAGGGTCTGCTCTTTAATTTCATAGATATTCAGTCCTATCAGGTTAAGGGGGGGGCGGAGTCGAGCCCCGAATGATGTCAGATATGACAAAACACGTAGAGTGGAGCTAAGTGTCACATCACCACGTATCCAGACGTACCTGGAAGTGTGTCTGTTGATTTTCTATTTGGAGCACCACATCTCTCTTTTCTTTTTCTGACTTGTATGTGAAGTATGGAGAGGATCAAGGCTGAGGAGAGGTGTCTATAGTTTTGGCCCTTGTGTTGTTGGATCCCTTCCACGCTGATGCTTATTTGCTGACTGGGGAAGACCATCGCTGACCAGAGGCAATTCTTATTTTATGCAGTATATGACTTTTGTATCCTTAGAGAGTCATATTCTTCCATTAAGCCTTTTTTTGGTATAGCACATTGGTGAAGGACTATTTGGAGTGGAATGCACATGAAAACTTTGTTGGACTGTATTATACCCTATTTTAAGATGTTTATCGCCTTGTGTTTATGTGGGGAAGATTATTTGCTTCTGATACACAATTTTTATTGTGATTGCACAGTATATGCACGCATGTTGTTATATATAATCAGGTTTGATTTTTATTGACACCTGCACATTTTATTGAAACCACAGCACATCCATATGAAAACAGCCTTAGGCCACTTTCACACGATCTGTACGATTAAATCTGCCTGCCCATTTTCCAAGTGAACCCGATCGGACCCTCCATTCACCTCCATTTCAACCCGCCTACCTCCAATCGGATTTGCTTAAAAAAAAAACAAAAAGCTGGAAGGCGATCCATTCCCCCCCATTTGGGGGCCCATAGAGCAGAGGGGGCTCTATCAGCAGACAGATCACCTGCTGAGCAAGCGGATTCCACCCCATGTGAAAGGGGCCATGTAGGTGGTCAGGACAGTAAGGGCTTGTTTACATTACATTGTGGCCCAACACAAGTTACCAAGTCACTTAAGTGGCCCCTCACTCTTCGAAAGGTTGAGCACCCCTGCTTTACAACATTATATTTACCTTTAAATCCAGGGCCGGTACAAGGGGTGGGCGGGAGGGGCCCCTGCCCTGGGCGGTGTCCCAATATGCAGTGAGGGGGGGTGCATTGGGAGCTTCCACGGTTCTCCTGCCTCATTGACAGGAGCGAATGTAATTTTCCCTTATTTGCGGCACTGTAACATCCTCACTGTCCCTTATCTCTCTATTTCGCTGTCTTATCTGTGCAGTTATAAATATGCCTCCTATGGCCTTTGCAGTGCCCTCTGTGTGCTTCTACACTGCACACAGGGAGGAATGCTGTCCTAGCTGAGCACTCCTAAGCAGTGCAATAGTGATTACAGAGAACCGATCTTTTAGCAGCAGCCGACAGTGACAGGAGCAGCTGAAAGATCCATTCTCAGCAATCACTATTGTACTGCTTAAGATAGGGCTCTGAAATTCTGAACACCTCCGTGTTCCCCCTCTCCCTCAGGTTATTGGATGCTAGGTCCACTGGGGTCCTAACCCCCAGCTCCCAGAGGAGGACAGAATTTCTCTGTTACACACTTGCTCCTCCTTCAATCTCCCACTGTGACAGTACAGCCGTGCTGCTTAAGGTAGGGGGGCACACTAAGGTAAGGGGGGGAGGGAGGTGGTCACA
>BLSH010538044.1:641314-666923 GCA_018402905.1 Glandirana rugosa
TCGTCACCCTCGATTACCGGGACGATGACAGTTAGTGTCGGTCACTCGGTTACTCCTCGATCGCCCCCACCCCGGCTCGACACCGAAATACACAGAATACCAAGGGGGGCTCTAGGGGCAGCAGTAGCAAAGAGCGTTTTTCATATTAATGCATAGAATACATTAAGGTGAAAAACAATGAGACTTTACAATACCTTTAAAGGCTTATTTTTAAAAAAAAAATAACAAACATGTTATACTTACCTGCTGTGTGCAGTGGTTTTGCACAGAGCAGCCATGATTCTCTTCTTTTTGGGTCCCCAGCCAGCACCCCTGGCTCCTTCTCTTCAGTCAGTACACCCAATAGCAAGTCGCTTGCTCTAGGGGCATTGGTGCTTGCTCACTTTTGAGCCCCTCTCTATATGTCCATAAGACACATAAAGCCACAGCTCGGCCCCACCCCCGCTAGCTCCTCATTGGCTCACTGGCTGTGATTGACAGTAGCAGGGCCATTAGCTCCCACTGCTGTCTCGACCAATGAGGAATGAGAGACCCGGGAGAAGCTCAGCTCTTGTACACATCGCTCGATCATGAGGGAACTCAGATGAGTATTAGGGAGGCTGCTGCACACAGAAGGTTTTTTTTCATTCTATGCATGAAGGTACAAAACCTTGTGCCTTTAAAACCATTTTAAAGCAGAGTTCCACCCAAAAGTGGAACTTCTGCTTTAACGAAAGGTGACCCCCTGACATGACACAATTGGCATGTCATTTTTGGGGGGGGGGGGGGGGCGGGGACCCTTTTCACAGGGTCCCAGATCCACTTCCTCTCCTGGCGCCGCAGAGCCGGAAAGGAAACCTCCCCCCCCCCCCCCCCGCGATCTTCTGGAACACATCACAGGTCCCAGAAGATGTGCCGGCCATTCAAAGAGCGCAGCGCGACTCACGCATGTGCAGTGCGCACCCGGCTTTGAAGCCACAGCCGGGTACCCACACCTGTGATGTCGGTGCCATAGAGGGGGAGGGGAGAAGAGTGACGCTGTGGGCGGCGGCATCGCTGGAGCCTGGGACAGGTGAGTGTCTGATTTTTAAAAGTCAGCAGCTATACTTTTTGTAGCTGCTGACTTTTAATACGGTAGAACTCCGCTTTAAGCATTGGTAAGCTGCAATACATTTTAGTTTTTGGGTTTTTATGGCTTTAAACCACATCATATGATAAGCAAAATAAGGGGATTTACCCAAAAAGCTGAAAGCTGGTCCTTTTTTTCCTCCTGGATTACACCTCCTAAATATATACCTTGTTGAAAAGGCCAAACACAAGGCTTAATTTATAATTCTTCCACATGTACCTGACATATAGATGAATGGGGACTCTACAATCTGTAAATTGTTTGTGACAGTTTATCTTTAAGAAATAGTATTGGATATAAATGCATATAGTTATCAGCAAATTTCTTCTTTAACTACTTGCTTACTGGGCACTTTTACCCCCATCCTGCCAATTTCCAGCTTTCGGCGCACTCACACTTTGAATGACAATTGCGCGGTCATGCAACACTGTACCCAAATTAAGTTTTTATCATTTTTTTCCCACAAATAGAGCTTTCGTTTGGTGGTATTTAATCACCACTGCGTTTTTTTATTTTTTGCTAAACAAACAAAAAAAGACCGAAAATTTTGAAAAAAACAAAAACAAAACGTTTTTCATATTTTGTTATAAAATTTTGCAAACAGGTTATTTTTCTCCATCACTGATGGGCACTGATAGGCGGCATTGATGGGCACTGATGAGACAGCACTCATCAGGAGGCACTGATGAGGCTGCACTGATGGGCACTAATAGGTGGCACAGAGGTGGCACTGATATGCGGCATTGATGGGCACTGATAGGTGGCACGGATGGGAACTAATGGGCACTGATATGTGGCATTGGTGGGCATTGATCAGGAGGCACTGATGGGCACTGATTGGCAACACTGATGGGCACTGATAGGTGACTCTGATTAGCATTACTGGTGGGCACTGATTGATGGCAATGGTGGGCATGGATTTGCAGCACTGGAGGGCACTGATCAGCAGCACTGGTTGGCATTTAGGGGACCGATGTCCCTCTAACAGAAGCCAGTTACTGGCCTTATTCTTTTCTTCAGACTGATGGGGTGAACAAGAAAAAAAGATGGTATCTGGCTTCTGTTTAGTTCCGTGCATGGACGTACATGGACGCCCTCCCGGCATTTAAGGTCCACGCTGTAGCTGTTTTTCGGCTATAGCGCGGACGTCAAGTGGTTACCCACCTCAATACCAGGCACTTTTACCCCCTTCCTGCCCAGCTTTCAGGTTTCTGTGATGTCGCATTTTGAATGACAATTGCGTGGTCATGCTACACTATACCCACATTTTTATCATTTTGATCACACAACTAGAGCTTTCTTTGGTGGTATTTAATCATCACTGGGTTTTTTATTTTTTGTTAAGTAAACAAAAAAAGGCCAAAAATTTTGAAGAAAAAAAAAAGAGTTTTTCTTTGTTTCTGGTATAAAAGTTTGCAAATAAATAATCTTTCTTCATAATTTTAGGCCAAATTGTATTCTGCTACATTTCTTTGGTGAAAATAACCCAAATCGGTGTATATTATTTAGTCTGTAGGAAAGTTATAGAGTCCACAAACTATGGTATATATCTGTAATTGATCAATCCTGATTTACTGATGGCCTATCTCATTTCTTGAGGCACGGAAATGCCAGAACAGTACAAATACCCCCCAAATTACCCCTTTTTGGAAAGTAGACAGCCTGAGGTAATTAGTAAGAGGCGTGGCTCGTTTTTTAAGTTGTAATTTTTACACTTTTTTTGGAAAATGAAGAAAAAAATAAATATTTTTTTCACATTTATTTATTTATTTTACATAATGTCACCAGTGCACTACAGCTTCATCATGTAACTGGTGTAGCGGTGACCAGGGACACTGACTGGTGACAGTATGTTAAAAAAAAATTAAATTTTTTGTTTAGTATTTTTTTTCTTTTTTCATTTTTTTTCTTTACATTTTTTTAACATATTGGGACCAGAGCAATACATTGTTACTATAGTAACATTGTACCGCTCTGGGGGGGGGTTGATCAGAACTTTTTTTTTTTTTACATACTATTTTTGCTTATAGCAGTGAATTTTACTGCTATAAGCAAATATTTTTACTGAATGACAGTGTGTAGACACTGTCAATTGTGATTAGCTGTGATTGGTCACAGCTAATCAAACGGCACAAATGGGCTGTGATGGGCCCTGTTCGTATCATGTGATCACTGTGACCAATTACAGCTAGCAACACAATTGCATACAATGAATGGCATGAAAGGAAACCATTCAGTGTTTATAACTGTCATGTGGTCTGCTGTGATAGGTCACAGCGATCACATGACACTGACCGTGTCAGTATAGTGATAGGTCATCCACTGTGTCTGGTGGATGCTGTAGGTGACAGATCGCACCGGAGCGTGGCCCGCGTTCTCGAGACATCCTCCCAGAACCATAAGGTTCCCGCCCGTCCCTCATTTTACAATGACGCGGGCGGGAAGCAGTTGACACACTTCGGGCTCTTTCACACGGATGTTCCATTCAGGTCCGCCTGTCTGTTTTTCAGGCAGACCTGAACGGAGCCTCCATGCAGCCCTATGGAGCAACGGATGTCAACGGAGACTCGTCGCTTTCCGCTCCGCTTCCGTAAAGTGTGACGGAGGGAAACCCTATTTTTCCATCCGTCATCGGATCGGATGACAACGGACAGACGGATCCATTGTCATCCGATTTCCCATAGAGGAGAGTGGGGCTCTGACGGATCCATCTTTGCACAGTGAGCGGAGATGGATCTGTCAGCTCAGTGGGGATCAGCGGAGCAATCCCTGCTGAGCAAAACGGAGCCCAAACATGGACATGTCCGTGTGAAAGGGCCCCTATAGGTACATAAGTATCTACAAAGGTAAATATTTTTTTTTTGTTTCCAATAAATTTATTGGCAGAATTTAAATGATACATTCAGCCAACAGTATAATTCAGAGTAGTAAATGACATATAAAGGACTGTTGCTTCTACATCCCCTTGAGTGCCGGTTCCCACTGCTGCAACTTGTCAGGCGACTTGAGTCTCCTGACAAGTCGCCTCCATGCATTGCAATGGAACCGTTCTAATAGGAGTGACTCAAGTCTTAGTAAAAGGTTCCTGTACTACATTTGGGTCAACTTCAGGCAACTTGCATTGACTATTACAGAAGTCGTTTGCAAGCCGCGCTGAAATTGCTCTGCGTGGGGTCGTGCTGAGTCGCCCCGCAAGCCGGATCGCCTATGTGTGAACCAGCTCTTATGGTAATATTTCCTTGACTCATCAGATCATTACTCAAATAGCTAATCCGGGGGTATAAAACATTACATCCAAGAAGGATAGGAATTGACAAAAAGGAAGAAAAAGGAGTATATAGAGTATTCTGTGCAATGTAAAAAGGTCAGGTAAATATTTTTTAACCAGAGCAGAACCATATACAGTAAGGAAAAAAAATATCATTGCATTCTTCTCCCCAACCGTTTCCTTACAGAATTCTCTAAAATAAAAATATTCTACAAAAATGAAAGCTCTTCTGTATTAAAAAGGTTTGCACCTTAGAGTCTTTTACATTTGTGTTTTCAACAAAGAGGAAAACAATAGCTAAATATTTAATTAATTATTTAATAATTGACTGCTCAATCAAATGTTGGAATGATGTTTCATCTATATGATATGATGCAGTTGAAAGAAAACGTGAAACATAATTATTATTTGTATTCATAAATATATCTTTTATTTTACCTTTCCACAGTCTTCCCTTCTGAGTGCAGTTCTGGGTGAATTACCAAAAGATAAAGGCTTTGTGGACATCAGAGGAAGAATCGCCTATGTCTCCCAGCAGCCCTGGGTGTTTTCAGGCACTGTCAGAAGTAACATATTATTTGGGAAGGAATACGTTCAAGAGAAATATGAAAGAGTCCTGAGGGTGTGTGCACTGAAAAAGGTATTTATCTAAACAAGGTGCTTAGTTGCAGATTTGTGCTGAATATTGTTTCAGGCATTTATCAGGACTTTGATTTAGTTTTTCTTGGAAACAGACAGAGCAGTTGTGATTCAAAGATATCTTAAACAGAACTGCCTAGAGCGTGTCATGGAAAGTAGAGCTTCATATGACTGTGCAGTTATAGCAGTGTTTGCCAGCATGAGCTTTATTTGTACAGTGATCACTATACTGTAATGTATCACAGCACTACATGCACCCCTGTCAGGAATAGCACCACTTGAGAGGTAAGATTGTGAAAACCTAAATACCTGTGCGGTTCGATGCAATGCATTAATGCACACACAATAATGTTTGTTATCTTGTATATTATTCTGCGTTGCATCAGATCACCTATTTTTTTTAAGTAGGCTGTTAATACACTTCAGTGGACCAAAATTGCACCTGCACTGCTTTGCAATATGTTCTGGTGCAATGGAATGCAGGTACGTTGGTTTTGTTACAATTCCAAAAAGCGAATGGGGACCAAGACCAGTCCACCATCCAAAGTAGTTCCATCAAAGAACAACAGTGGTATTACCCATAAAAATCGCTTTATTACAAAAAATAGTATAAATACTACTCAAAACATAGCAAATGCCCAGTGTTTAGTCAGCGGACTAATTACTCATGATCCTAAATGGACGTAATGGATTGTAAGTTGACAGGAATAGATCAATCATAATTGATTTGATTGAATCAGAAGGTTCAGCAGAGTCCTCCACTTGAAGTTAAAGTGATATTATCTCGTTTTTTTTTTTTTGTTTAAAAATGACAAACATGTTATACTTACCTGCTCCCTACAGTGGTTTTTGCATAGAGCAGCCCACATCCTCCTCTTCTCGGGTCCCTCGCCAGAGCTCCTGGCCCCTATAGCAGTTTGCTATAGGGGCACCCAAGTTGAGCCGCTGCTCTGTGCGTCCATTCAGACATGGAGCTGCGGCTTGGCCCACCCCCTCTCTCTCCTCATTGGCTCACTGACTTTGACAGCAGCGGGAGCAAATAGCACCCGCTGCTGTGTCTCAGCCAATCAGGAGGGAGAGCCCTGGACCGCTGAGTCTCTCGTGCAACATCACTGGATTGAGATGGGGCTCAGGTAAGTATTATGGGGGCTACTGCACACAGAAGGTGCATAGAATGCATTAAGATAAAAAAACCTTCTGCCTTTGGAACCACTTTAATAAATAAAAGGCTATCCTGTATGTAACATTAATGAGTTCAGCATAAAAATGCACTGATTAATTGACAAAAAGCAACCAGCAAGCAAGTAAATGTCCAGCAGCGGCAAAGGAGAGCAGCAAGGGCAGGGAAGCACCAGACAGGTGGCGAGATAGTAGCAGTGTGGTAGCAAATGACAGCTAGTAATCAAAGCTGGAGCAGCCAGGTAGCTTAGATATTACAGCTCAAACCATCACGGACAATTCTCATTCTGCACAATACAAGTCCCCTCAAGTGCATAGCATCACAGTCCTGGGTGGTGTCCTGTTCAGCCACCTCGGTCCAAGATGTGGCTGAACAGCATCGGTATATATAGCTCACCACTCCTGTCGGCACCAATCAACCTCCAGAAACCAGTGCTGACTTATCTCCCGTCAGAGCCATGCTGTGATCAATTTTGCCACATTTCATCCATCCTTTCAGCTATTGTGGTTAGTGTGGAGCGGCATGTTGGATAGGCAACCTATCGTGGCTGGAGCGTGGGTGCGGTGACAAAGTGGCATTAGATCTGCTGTTATATTAGGGCTTCTGGATGCAATTCCAATATTACCCCAGCAGAGGCTGCGATCCCACAAGATTACCATCAACAATAATTACGATGAAAAATAAATGGCAAGAGTAGATTGGTCCCTCACGGACCCTAGATGGTATAAAGCCTATTATTTTCTTTAACCTTTCATCCTATAGTACCACCTACAGACTAGTGAACCTTCTAAACTATAACTTCATTTAGCCAATGGCCCATTAGGTTTCCCAGAAGCTCAGCACACAGAGAAAAGGACTCAGAATTAAGTCCCTTGGGTACCAGGGTACCCAGCTTTAAAATCAATGTTTTCTCCTTCCGCAGAAGGACCGTATTAAAGTCTCCTCTGTGGCTGGATAATTTTAACACATAAAAACCTTTCACTTTTTAGTCCCTCAGGTCTCCCTTCATGAAAGGTCACAAAATGTTGTGCAATTGGACTATCGTCCTCCTTGTTCCTAATACTGCCAAGGTGTTTACTGATGAAGATCTGAAGTGGATGCTTCATCTTACCCACATAGATTTTTTACATGGGCACTCCATAATAAAAAGGACCTGTGCAGTACCACTTAATTAATAAAATGTTTGATATTATATAACTTCTGGTGATCCACATCGCCGAACACATTAGTAGTACTGTAGCTGCTGACTTTGCGCCACATTGCGCTGTGTGAATGGTCCCGTAGCATCCTGGACTTATCTCAGAAGGTTGCAGCGATGGGGGCACAACTTCCAGTGGAATCACCTAGGCAATTCCATTGGAAGTGGGGAGCAGGTACCTGTCAAAATCAGGTACCTACTCTCAAAATAATGTTCCAAAAGTAGAAGAGGTGGGGGAGGAGGAGGAGCAGAACTTCCATTTTTTTTTAGTTAAGTTCCACTTTTCAGTTTTCTGACTAAACATCCACTTTAACTGCCACTGTCCCAAGATGCACATATTTTCCTTTTTGCTTCCCTATTATTCCGTTCAGCTACTGGGAGGCGATGGATGGAATCTTGTTTAAGTTCCAAGTAGTGACCTGAAAACTTTATGCTCAGGACATTTGAATCCACAGAGTTCCCCTTTTACATCTGAACTCACAGAGTTCCCTTTCACTGTAATGGGGGACTCTGCAGACTCTGATGTAAGGGAGAACTCTGGGGACTGTAAGAAAAGGGATGCTCTGGGAACCCTAATTTAAGAGGGGACCCTGAGAACTCTGATGTACGGAGAGGACTCTAATGTAAAGGGGAACTCTGATGTAAGGGGTGCTCTGAGCACCCTGATTTACCTTAGTATACTCACTAAGAGGCAGGAAAGAGAAAGGGGAGACTTGGCAGTCGGCACCACTCATCCAGTTGTATCGGAGGCTGCTGGACTTCAAATTTCCGGCCCCAGCTTTCCTTTTCTGAGGCACAGCACTGGGGATTGGAGTATTGTCAGACACAGAGTGGTAGGGGCGGGAGGAAGAGGAGCAGATCAAGCTCTCTCTCTTCTCCCATCTGTGTGGGGGGAGGGGGAATAGTTAATGCTGGCTTTGGGCAGTGTGAAAGAGTGTAACAGACACTCTTGGCTTACACAACTGCAGCCAGCAACCCTGCTGGGAAGCCATAGTCCAGTATGATTAATGTGTTTGGGTTTCAGGCAGTCTGAAACCCGGACGCATGATTCCAAACCTGAACTGTCCAGGTGAATCCCAGACAGGTGGCAACCCTAGTCCATTTCTGACTGGTTGCATAGTTTATAAGATTGAAAAAAAAGGCTCGGGTCCCTGCAGTTCAACTGGTGTGTGTGTGGTTTTTATTCTCTAACAATTCCCATAGCCCTGTATATTTTGCTTCCCGAGGAAGACATCTAAATGTTTCTCTTAAAAGCAAATTGTAAATTTTAACATTTCTGGATAAACTCCCGCAGAAATTTTCAGATAGTGTATACTGTGGAAATATATGGACTATAAACTGAAGCACTTATTAATAAACGGTTGTGGAACAGATTATCTGAGTTTCCATTATTTCTTATGGGGAAATTCGCTTGATATATGAGTGCTTTGGATTACAGGCATTTTTTCGGATTGAATTATACTTGCAATCCAAGGTTTTACTTTACTTCATTTTTTTTATGAATATCATTTTTCACAGAAGAGGGTTTGCTTCTTTTTTTCCTTACTCTGCATTTTACTTTTGTGTATAGATTTGTTGTATTAAGACTGAGTTACAATATTGTTGCTGTAACCCTCACAGGACATGCTGCAGTTAGATGACGGTGACCTGACTATGATCGGAGATCGAGGTGTTACATTAAGCGGAGGACAGAAAGCGCGTGTGAATCTAGCCAGGTAGATCATTTAATATTATGTAATATGTAACAGTGTAGCATAAGCTGGCTAGATATAATAGGTAACAGTGTAACATGTACATGCTTATGGTGCTTGATCATAGTTCAAAATGGTTAAGGGGATATTTACAACATTTAGTACAATTGTAAAATGGGCATATAATGAGAGATAAAGTGATAGAATCACTTTCTAACTAAAGCGAACACATGCCGTGTGTTTGTGCAGCTGAAAAATGGTGTACAATAAATTCATCTCTCGTTGCACTCTCTTACCAATTTGGCAGAACTAAATTCACAGTAACCCAATTGTAAGAGCCACCATACACATTACAATTTGAATGTACATGCTTTGTACAAAATAAACTTTACATTTGCCAAAACTATGTAAGGGCCTACCTAAACAATTAAATACATTTATATCCACTGAGGCAGACCCTTTCACTACATATTGTTGGTTAGATCTAAAGGAGATTGTACAATCAGATTTTAAAGAGTGTGGCAAGCTTAAAGCTACCTATACTACTTTCATCTACACATATGACCAGATTGGGCAAACATAGACAATCTGAACCCCCATTAAATAAATGCTCATGCACTGGCTGAAGTCACTACGTTTTCAGTCTTACTGTATATGTTCAGTTCAAGCTTGAAATATGTTGCCCTACCTCGTACCCATTCCAGTTATAGTCTACATTGATCTGACTGAAAGAACTGTATTTGGGTATCTGAAAGATCTCTAAAGTGGCCAATACATGCTCAGATTTATTGCCTAGAATACTTGTTTTAGAAGTTTTCTTGCAGTAATCTACATGTGTATGAGCTGCCTGTTGGGGTATGTATGCACATCTTGGACCATTTCCTTTATTCCCCACATGATTTGAGCAGTTGTCACTAGCAATATGGAACCACTGGTTAGATTGCTATTTTGCTTAAAGTGTTACTAAACCCACAACAGTAAAATCAGTGTGTATGTGCAGTATAGCATGCTTGTTATACTCACTTGGAACCTAAGGGGTTAATCCTCTGCATTGGGTAAAAAGGCTCTTTGACCCTGTCTTCTCTGATCCTCCTCTTCTTCCACAGGCCCCAAATAATCTCCTGATAAAACAGAACCTTGGGGGCAAGCTGCACATGCTCAGTTTGGTGTGTATTGGTAGAGAGTTTCTTTTTCTTGGAAGAAAAAAATTACCAACATCAACAGAACCGAGTATCCTGTTGCCAACATCCTATTTGTCTAGAAAAAAATGGATTACTCCCCCCAAAGGGCGGGACTTTAAAGGCGGCCTAGACACTAAATATTACATTTTGAAATGTTATTACACAAAAACATAAAATATTATTATAAAATCATGTCCATACAGAAAAACTACAATGCATAAATAATTAATTTGCAGAAGTTAAATACATACAGTATACAAATGTTTGGTGAACTCCAAAGTATCCAACGCATTTCTGGTTTTCAACACCTTTGATCAGGGGTACTCAAAAGGAGATTTCATATAATAATTTTATTAATAGAAACCATACAGCATTGCTACAAGCTTCAACCAGTGCTCTGCTGGACACTGAAGAAGTCACAAGACTGCTATATATTGATGAAGATGAGATCTGATGAGATCAGAAAAGGTATTTAGCAGTTTATATTTACTAAAATAATTGCATTTCCATGTTCTGTGTACTGTGGGAGACCAGATATAGTAAATGCAGGGTCCTGGGTTTAATAACACTTTAAGCTTGCTGTTCTAAATCAAATCTGTTTTGTGATGGAGTATATTAGACTTTTAGGCTGGGAGGTAGAATTTTTGTGTAGGTGAGAAAAGATCATTTTTTTTGTTTTTTTGAATGCAGCATTACCATTGAATATTGCTATCCAAGTACTCACATAAAGAATGTTCCCTGAAGGTTGATAATTTGCTGACTCATCAAAAACATAAGACAATAATCAAACCAATGATTGCCCCCTTGGACAGCTTGGCACCTTATTATATAAACATTGATGAACTTATTCTTGTTCTACAGGGCAGTTTATCAAGATGCTGACATTTATCTTTTGGATGATCCCCTGAGTGCTGTTGATGCTGAGGTTGGGAGGCATTTGTTTGAAAAGTATGTATACTATATTGATTTCAATGTATGTCTTTGTAAGTCCCCTTTCCATTACAAGTTTATTAGATTGATACAAACATCCAATTCATATAGTTGAAAGAATAAGTTACAATTGGTATACAATAAAAAAGATGTGGTAAGAAAAATATTTGGCGCATCCCTAGAACTGATAACCCTCAATGCTTTAATTGTGGAAAGATATAATATTCGTAAAGACCCTGCTTCTAGCATAGAGAGAAAATGCAGTTTCCAAAATAACTTTACTGTTGTAGATTGTCACAGTATTATTCAAAATGCAAGTATCGCTACACACAATAGATACAGTTCACTATGCTATAATGATCCTTTTTGTTGCCTTACCAATTTCTAACAGGACCCAGATGCAGCATTGGGAGCCATTGGCTCCTGCTGCTGTCAGTCCAATGCTGTGAGGTGACGCACTGTGTCTGTCAATAGATGCATGTAGTCTGGCTCAAAATCGAGCCATCATGTGTGCCCCCTTAGGAAGCACTTTCCTATGGAGACACACAAAGAAGAGGACAAGACAGTAGTGCTAGCGGGGATCCCAGAAGTGGAGGATCAGGACTGCTCTGTGCAAAACAATTGAACAGAAGTGATCCTTTAATATCGCTTAAAACTATTATTTCCGACTACGAGAGCTGAAAAATAACTATAATTATGGCAAATGTCTTTTGGTTTCATGACACAGACATCACTAAAAACCTAAAGGGGGTCCTAACCGTTCTTTAGTCTTTCAAAACTTGAAAAACAATTTTGTCTGGAGTTGAACTTTAAAGGAATTCTAGTTCCAGCTTGTTTCACTTTTGCTCAGGACTGGCTTCCATATAGTGAAAACAGTGGACCCTTCGATGGGTACAGCCACTTGTAGTCACCTTCAGAGGTGCATATATCAGGGTGACAACACAATAGCAAATTTGGGACAATTTGTCACCCCCTAACAGGAAGGGACCTTCATGGCAGGTTCACTAGGTGTTTACTTAATAAAAGCTGCAACATTTAAAAGGGTAAAAATAACTTTTAAAATGAAATAGCCATGAGAAAAATGTACAGTAAAATGTTAGCTACTGGGCTTAATTTGGTTTTAAAATTGAATAGGTAAAGTACATAACCTCTGAATCACCATTCAGTGTTTAATGTATGACACCACAATTTCACATTGCTTTTTCATATTGTGTTTGTGTCTCCTAATAGCATATTTAGGACACTCCCAAACCATATGCAGAAAAGATCCCCTCTGGATTTGACATTTATGGCACATGTCTGTATCTCGCTCACCCATTCTAAAAAGACTCTGCGGTGTATAATACATTTAATGCAAGTAACGCATCTATCATTTTGTCCCTTAAAGATATAACAGTACCTACTACGTAAGTCACAAGCGCATCTACCCATAATTCCTCTATTAAATCATAAACTATACTCAACCATCGCTCACATGCCTTATTACACTGCCTACTAGCTACAAAAGCCAGTGCTGAATAGTAGGCAGATACCAGCTTAGTATGTTCCGGCTGGAGCAAAAGAGCTTGAATTTTGGTGTTAACAAAAGACACATTACTGGAACCATACTGAGTCAGCGCAGCATGTTTAAGTTGCGTATAGCAAAAATGCCACAAACTAGGTATACCCCATTCTGCCTGCAGTTGAGTTGAGAAAAGGGTTTAAACTTTCCGGCCTCGTATAGGTGATGAGCATATTTCAGAGTCAGACACCTGCTTCAAACATATTTCTAGAATCCATTTAGAGACCCCCCCCCGATGGAACCTCTCCTTGGTAAAAGAAATTCAATAGTGTCTCATAAGACATGGCTACAGCTGCTTCTACAGCCGTGGCTGCATTATTCAGCTGAGGAAGCATTCTCCAATTTGCATACACCAACTGTGAAGCAAAGTAATACATACGCAGGTCAGGTAAGGCCAAACCACGCCTTAGCACCGGCAGGGTAAACCCTGTGAAGTTTAGACCCCATAAGAAGGAGATAAGGATCAAATTAATACATTGAAAATGTATTTTAGGTATGTAAATGGGAGGAGCATTGGATACAATATATAGAAACTGTGGCAGGTATATCATTTTGAATTGATTTATTCTCCCCAGCAATGTTAATGGAAAATCTTTCCATTGTTGTTCCCTCTGTTTAAATGTATGTATAATAGGCCACAAATTATTATCCATATAAGAATCTAATGGAATTTGAACAATCACCCCAAGATACTTAAACTTATCCAACACTAGCAGAGGACAGCCGCTAATGGGCTGCAAATTCTTCTGGCCGTCCAGGAGGAACAACATTGATTTAGCCCAGTTTATTCTGAAGCCTGAATAATGCCCAAATTCCTAAATAAGCGAGATGGCTGTGGACAATGACGTATGAAAATCTTTTAAATATAATAGCAGATCATCTGCGTATAAAGATACGCATTCTTCCAGCCCCCCTATAAGCAGGCCCTGTACATCTACATCCTCTCTCAACCTCAAAGCTAATAGCTTAATGGCCAGGGCTAATAAGAGAGGAGATAGAGGGCAACCCTGCCTGGTTCCTCTATCTATCTATCTATCTATCTATCTATCTATCTATCTATCTATCTATCTATATATATATATATATATATATATATATATATATATATATATAGCCAAAGCATCCAATATGAGCCCATTAATTTGAATGCGAGCCCTAGGCTCACAATATAAAGCTTTTACCCAGGAGAGCTTAGTAAAAAAAAAAAAAAAAATCGGCACAAGGGACATTACATACTACAGTACAAGGGACACATGGCATTGATCAGATGTAATGTCCCCTGTGATGATTTTCTTTTTTAAGTAAACTTAGGCTTCATGCTTGTTTAAGTCTAGAGAACAGGAAACGCAGGTTTACTTACCTGATCCTCTGCTGTTGAAGCAGCTGATGCTCCCCCATGCTCCAGTGGGGGACTGTTCCTAGACGTGCTTATGTCCAATGCAGTGCTATGGAATCTGCACTGATCTAGGTGAGAGGACCTGTGACCACTGGGGCATACGAGAGAAGAGGCAACAGGGACGGGTCTTAAATCATAGAGGATCAGGTAAGTAAAACTGCTTTTCTTGTTCCCCTAGACCTAAACAAGGAGACCTTTTCTTTTGAGAATGCTAATAGCCTAGCTAGCAGTTGCTCTGGCATCTGTTCTTTTTGCGTCAATGGCTTGTAACAAGAATGCAGATAAGGAGTTCTCTTCCTGGTCTTAGAGGACAGCAGCGGGAACCATAGGCTCCTTCTGCCCTCAGTCAAATCCTGTGAAGAGAGAGCAGGGGGTATGGCTAACCCATGATGTGTGTCTGTGGACTCACAAAGCCTGGCTGGGGAGTGTGCCCGCACAGTTGCCCCATAGCACACAGGTAAGCCACCGCTGCGAAGAGCAGGTAAGTATCGTTTTTTGTTTGTTTTTTTTTTTTTTAATAAAAAAATAAGGTTTAGTATCACTTTAAAGTGTTTCTAAAGGCAGAAAGTTTTTCAACTTAAAGCGGAACTTCACTTTTATTGTGAAGTTCCCTCCTCTTAAACCCTCCTCACCTCCTCCCCACATAAAATGCACTTTTACTTTTCTTTTTGTTTGTTTACTTCTTTTCAGGAAAAAGGTTCTGTCCCGTCCTGGAGAACCGCTTTAATGCATTCTATGCATTAACTTAAAAAAACTTTCTCCATTTTTCCATTGGCTCCCGCTGCTGCTAGTCACAGCCAGTGAGGTGGGAGGGTAGTGCAGGCTGGGTGTCTTATTGAGTTACAGAGCAGGGCTTGGGAGCAAGCACACTAGCTGACTATGGGGGCACTCAGTGGGGGAGAGGAGCTAGGAGCTCTGGCAGAGGACCCGAGAAGAGGAATGAGGCTGCTCTGTTAAAAACCATTGCACAGAGCAGGTAAGTATAATGTTTTATATAAAAAATATTAAAAAAAATATTTAAAAAAAAATGTAAAAAGAGCCTTTAGAATCCTTTTAATTTGCACTAAGAGAAAATAAGAAACTGTTGTGGCCGACTAGTTGGCTGTCCAACACTGGCTTCAGTATTTTTTTGGGTTAGTCAGTTTGAAAAAAGACAAGTCCATCTAGTTCAACTAATAAAAAAAAAATCATGCAATACCATATGCACAATCCTATACCCACAGTTTATCCAGAGGAAGGCGAAAAACCCCAGCAAAGCATGATCTAATTTGCTACAGCAGGGTAAAAAATTCCTTCCTGATCCCCCGAGAGGCAATCGGATATTCCCTGGATCAACTTTACCTATAAATGTTAGTATCCAGTTATATTATGTACATTAAAGGAGTTGTAAAGGCAGAAGGTTTATTATCTTAATGCATTCTAAATCTTCTGTGTGCAGCAACCAGCCCAGCCCCCCTAATTACTTACCTGAGCCCCTTTTCTCTGCAGCGATGTCCACGAGTGTCTTAGCTGTCCCAGACGCTCCTCTTGATTGGCCGAGAAACAGCAGCGGCGCCATTGGCTCCTGCGGCTGTGAATCAAAATCAGTCAGCCAATCAGGGGGGAGAGGGAGCGGGGCCAGGCCGGAGCTCCATGTCTGAATGGATACACGGAGCTCTGACTCGGCTCGGGTGGACCATAGCAAGCTGCTGGCTGAGGGGGCACTCACCAGAGAGCCCCCTCAGGAGAGCAGAAGAAGGACCCAAGAATAGGATCTGGGCTGCTCTGTGCAAATCCAACTGCACAGAAGAGGTAAGTATGTTTATTATTTATAAAAAAAAAGCCTTTACAGTCACTTTAAGGAAAGGATCCAGGTCTTTTTTAAAGCAATCTACTGAACTGAACAGAATCACCTCTGGAAACAGTCTATTCCACATTTTCACAACTCTTACTGTGCAGAAACCTTTCTGTATTTGGAGATTAATTCCTCCAGATATAAAGTTGCCCCCTTGTCCTTTGTGGTGACCTTAAACTGCATAACTCAACACCAAGTTCACTAGTTATGCATTTATACACGTTGATCATATCCCCCTTAATCTCCTCTTCTCAAGAGAGAATACATGCCCCTTATCAGTTTGGTTGCCCTTCTCTGCACTTTCTCCAGTTCCCCAATATCCTTTTTGAGAACTGGTGCCCAAAACTGAACTGCATATTCCAGATGAGGTCTTACTGATGATTTGTACAGGGGCAAAATGATGTCTCTATCTCTGGAGTCCATACATCTCTTATACAAGAAAGGACTTTGCTCGCTTTGGAAACCGCAGCTTGGCATTGCATGCTATTATTAACCTTCAGCCCCGGAAGGATTTACCCCCTTCCTGACCAGAGCACTTTTTGCGATTCTGCACTGCGTCGCCTTAACTGGCAATTGCACGGTCATGCGTTGTTGTACCCAAACAAAATTGAAATCCTTTTTTTCCCACAAATAGAGCTTTCTTTTGGTGGTATTTGATCCCCTCTGCATCACTTCTGATCACTGCTATAAACAAAAAAAGAGCTGCAATTTTGAAAAAAACAAACAATATTTTTTACTTTTGCTATAATACATATCCAAAAAAAATATTAAAAAACAAATTTATTCATCAGTTTTGGCCGATATATATTCTTCTACATATTTGTGGTAAAAAAAAAAAAAATCACAAATCGGTGTATATTGATTGGTATGCGCACAAGCTGCCATGTTTACAAACTATGAGAATTAATTTATGGGGTTTTTACTATTTTTTTTTTTTTACTAGTAATGGCAGTGATCTGCGATTTTTATCAGGACTGCGATATCACGGCGGCTAGATCGGACATTTTTGACACTTTTTTGGGACCATTGACATCTATACAGAGATCAGAGCTAAAAAAAAACACTGATTACTGTGTAAATGTCGCTGGCAGGGAAGGGGTTAACCTGCAGGAGGCAATCAAGGGTTTAACTCTGTTCCTTAGGCGTGTTCTAACTGTATGGGGGCTGGGCTGGCAGGGGCATGAGAGATCTAGCTGATCCTGATGAGAGGGATCAGTAGATCACTGCCATGCCCACTGACAGAACGGGGAACCGCCGCGTTTACACCAGCGTTTCCCTGTTCTTCCTCTCTAGAAGGCGATCGGGGGTCGCCGGCAGACATCAAATCCGGCCGACCCGCGGCCACACTCAGGGAGCATGTGGCAGGCTATTGCGTCTGCGTGGATCACCATTTTTAGAAGGCGATCTGCACAGCGGAGCCAACTTGGTTATGTACGACTGGCGGTCGGCGAGTGGTTAAGCTTATGATCTACCAAAACCCCCAGATCCTTCTCCACTATGGATTCCCCCAGTTGTACTCCCCCTAGTATGTATGATGCATGCATATTCTTAGCCCCCAAGTGTATAACTTTACATTTACAAACATTAAACCTCATTTGCCACATAGTTGCCCAATTAAACAGTGCATTGAGGTCGACTTGTAAGTCGGAGACCTGTGTGGGTTACTGGCCTGGATGAAACCTGCAGAAAGTAAAGTCAGAAAGCCTGTTCTACATGCTTGTTATGGGTCAGTGGTGCAGAAAGTATTGAAGCCATTGGACCAGCATGACCCTTAGTCAAGGTATATTTTCAGGAGAGGCCAGTAATGACAGCCTAATCCAGGTCTCCTTTGATACCCACATATAGGAGACACAAGATTCTCCTTGTCGTCAGTCCCGTAGTAGTTAGTATGCAAGGTTCTACAGATACATCGCCATCATAAGTGTGTTTGTGTGTAGAAATATTGTTTCCTTGGCTGAGTATCTGTTCTTCTTTATGTGCCGTGCACTGGAATCCTCTCATCTGTTTATTTCACAAACTTTGTATTTCCCTCTGGTCATGATTTCTGTTGCTGTCTTTGATGTTTTGTTTTCTCCTCTAAACAGCAAGCGTTATCTAAATAAATTCAGACATTTGTTTTCTTGACACAGACAGAAGATTTCTGAAGTGTATGACAATGCACAGAGAGTTACTTTGATGATTCGTCTCCCTCTCATATTCCCACAAAGTGAACCAATGCTCAATGCCTTGATTATGCCGTGAAACATATTCACTATACAGATCGCGTTTGTTAGCTGCCGAGGCCCAGGGACATAAAACATTTATCAGTTCAGCAATACTGTAAGAATTTGCACATGAAATGTGTCAAACAAAGCGCTTAAATTAAGGCATGGTCGCTTGTTATCCCAGTCTTTATTTTTTTTATTTATCGAATCAGAATGTAAGACGAGAAATGATTGAAAATGTTCCCTATCTCCGATCTGTCAAGAGTCCTCTTGAAACAGAACATTCTTCTTTTTTCAGTTGTGCTCTGTACAATAGAAGTGTATTCTTGTTGAATGTTTTCAGAAGCGCTGCTTTAAATCATCCGCACAATGGAATTAAAACACCCGTCCTTCTTAACGACAAGTTTGTATTAAAAGAATAAGTGTGTGGCCCTGACGTGGGCTCTGTGTGTGAAGGGGGATTCTGGCCTTGGACTTGTATCAATACAGTTGTTGGTGACGTTTTTATTAACTATAGAAATTCAGTGTCCTTCAGATTGCGCATTGTATGATTGTTGAGAAGGCCTTGATCTATGATTAATAGGCACCATTATTAACGATTATTGTGTGTTATGCTTGCCAAGCTTCATATAGTTGTAAAGCATCAGCCTAAACCTTTATTTCATGGATTATAGTCAAATTGCAGTGAGTCATCTGCAGGGTCCAATACAGACATTTAAATGGATACATTTTTTTAATGGTACTGTTTGTGAAACCGTTTTCCAATGCTGTCTATAAATTAGGAAGGCTTCAACAAAGGATTCATGTGTTGAAATTTTCTCTTAAAGTGGAGCTTCACCCAAAAGGGGAAGCTCTGCTTATCTGCCACTATCCCCCCCTCTGGTGCCATATTTGGCACCTTTTGGAGGAGAGGGGGGAACGGGTACCTGGTTTTGACAGGTACCCGCTTCCACTTTTGGGTGATCTCACTGTGGCAAGATGCGACGAGATCACCCAGAAGAAGTTCAGCCCCCCTTCTCCTTCCCCCACCACCGGGCCACTCACAAAGCGCAGCACACTTTGAGGCTTCACGGCCGGTTTCCATTACAGGCAATGGCGGCTGCAGCACCTGAGAGCTGATGGAAACATCGACTGGGGTGCCGACACTGCTGGATTCTTGGACAAGTAAGTGTCCTAATATTAAAAGTCAGCAGCTAAATTATTTGTGGCTGCTGACGTTAATTTTTATGGTGGGGGGGGGGCTGGACCTCCTCTTTAGTGGTCAGCATTGAAGTTAAACCCCAGGGAAAATGCTAAATACACAGCTAAAACACATAGGAGTTGATTTATTAAAACTGAAGAGTGCAAAGTCTGGTCCAGCTGTGCATGGTAGCCAATCAACTTCCATTTTTTTTGTCAAAGTTTAACCACTCGCCGACCTCAATATGTATATATACATTGCGGTTTGCAAGTGGTTTACCGGGATTATGACTGAAGATATCAGCCATAACCCCTGTATCATTTATTGCAGCTGGCGGCTGACTTTCTCGTGAAACCATGAGCTGCTGGAATGCTTTCCGCCAGAGTTTCTCAGGCTTACCGTTTCCACTAATTTGCCCAAGAAGTGATCCAACAGTGCGACCGGCTGCTGCTATAGGCGATCAAAGAGTAGAAACTCTTTGATAGTCTCTATGGCCTTGGAGGACTGGAGCGACGCCATGACGTCCATTCTGGTCCAGACTGGAAGTAAATATATATATATTTTTAATGCGAACGTTAAAAAAAATGTTTTTTTAGATCTTTTTCTTTTAAAGGTAAAGAAGAGATTTGGGGTCTCTTTGACCCCAGATCACTCCATAAAGAGGACATGTCATCCTTATTTCTATTACAAGGGATGTTTACATTCCTTGTAATAGGAATAAAAGTGATTTAAAAAAAATTAAAGGGACAGTGTAAGAATAAAAAGTAAAACAATCCTTTAGATTGTAAGCTCTACGAGCAGGGCCCTCCTATTCCTTCTGTATTGAACTGTATTGTAATTGTACTGTGTCCCTTCTTTGTTGTAAAGCGCTGCGCAAACTGTTGGCGCTATATAAATCCTGTATAATATAATAATAATAATAAAACAAATTAAAAAAAGTGCTAGACCTCCTCTGTAACTCTGAACGGGTAATCTGTAAAGGTGTTTAAAGCATTGTCTATGGAGATTTTTAAGATTTTGCACTCTCCAGTTTTAGTAAATCGAACCCATACTGTATATACTTACTGCCTTACCTGCCAAACTATACTTTATAGCTAATCTTTATACGCAGTTTTGGGTTCCTTTATACTAGCCCTGTTTGCCTTATGACCTATTAGTTCAGCTCACACCAATGTGCTGCATTGATGTGTGCTGATAAAAAGTAAACAAAAGCTTCCAAGCTCTTAGTCCATGGTACCATAATTATATTGATAAAAGGGAGCTAGACAATCCCAGCTGCTGTAGGAGACACTTGGAGCAGTGACCATACTATTGATAAAAAGTAGAACATGTTGCATTTTATGACAAGCTATAACACATTGCAACGAGCTGCTGCATATAGAGTTTATAGAGTTGAATGGACTGTAAAGCTTAATAAAATTAAAAAAAAAAAAAAAAAACAAGCACTGTAATCAGTTGTGCAGCACAACAACAGTGCACGTTATGCACACGTTAATGCGTGTGAAACAGCACTTACAAACCGCAACAAATTAAACCTAAAAAAATCATGCTCAAAGCAGCCTTCAAAGCAGCTGGCACACCAATTGATACAAATTTTGTAACAAATATAACTCAAAAGTGCAGCACTAATCAGAATGATCAATGGATAATGCAAATCATAATGTATAAGTATTGAACACATCACCATTTTTCTAGGTAAATATATTTCTAAAGGTGCTATTCACATGAAATTTTCACCACATGTCGGTAACAATCCATGCAATCCATACACACAAAGACACCAAAACAAGCAAGTACATAATTTATGTTATGTGTAATAAAATGGAATGGCACAGGGAAAAAGTATTGAACACATGAAGAAAGGGAGGTGCAAAAGGGCATGGAAAGCCAAGACACCAGCTGAAATCTATCAGTAATTAGAAAGCAATCCTGCCCCTTGTCAGTGCAAATTAATATCAGCTGGTTCAGTCTCAACTGATAGCCTATAAAAAGATGTCTCATTACCAAGGTGTCTCACAAGAAATAGCTCATTATGGGTCAAAGCAAAGAGCTTTCTCAAGAACTTCACAACCTTATTGTTGCAAAACATACTGATGGCATTAGTTACAGAAGGAATTCTAAACTTCTGAATGTTCAGTGTGCATTGTTGGGGTCATAATCCAGGAGTGGAAAAAAACATAATTTCACCATAAACCAGCCACGACCAGGTGCTCCTCGCAAGACTTCTGACAGAGGAGTGAAAAGAATTATCAGAAGAGTTGTCCAAGAGCCAAGGATCACTCGTGGAAAGCTTCAGAAAGACCTGGAACTAGCATGTACAATTGTTTCAAAAAACAATAAATAATGGAAGTAATGCACTCATCTGCCATGGCCTGCATGCACGCTTACCACGCAAGAATCTATTGCTGAAGAAAAAGCATGTTGAAGCTTGTTTAAAGTTTGCTGCAGAACATTTAGACAAGCCTGTGAAATAATGGGGGAATATAGTCTGGTCAGATGAGAGCAAAATTGAACTCTTTGGATGCCATAATACACACCATGTTTGGAGGTCAAATGGCACTGCCTATCACTCCAAAAACACCATACCAATGGTGACGTTTGGAGGTGTGAACATCATGGTGTGGGGCTGTTTTTCACCATATAGTACTGGCAAACTTCATATTGTTGAAGGAGGGATGAATGGAAAAATGTACCAAGACCTTCTTGATAAGAATCTGCTGCCATCTACCAGGATGATGAAGATGAAACAAGGGTGGACATTTCAGCAAGACAATGATTCCAAACACAAAGCCAAGGAAACTCTCAATTGGTTTCATAGAAAATAAACTGCTATACTGGCCCAGCCAATCACCTGGCTTAAATCCAATAGAAAATCTATGGAAAGAACTAAAGTTCAGAGTTCATAGAAGATGCCCACACAACCTTCAAGATTTGAAGACTTTTTGTGTGGAAGAATGGGCCAAAATCACACCTGAGCAATGCATGCGGCTAGTTTCTACATACAGGAGGCGCCTTGAAGCTGTCATTACCAACAAAGGATTTTGTACGAATTATTAAATACATTTCAGTTAACATGTTCAATACTTTTTCTCCTGTGTCATTCAATTTTATTGCACATAATTTAATTTCTGAACTTAGTTATGTTTTTTTTGTATGTATGGATGCATGGGTTGTTACCAACGTGGTGAAAATTCCATGTCCGTAGCACCTTTAGAAATAAATTTACCTAGAAAAATGGTGATGTACTCAATACTTATTTTACCCGCTGTGTATGCGAATCTTAAAAGGTAAGTGCACGAACAAAAATTACATTCCCACAGTGCACAAATGATAATAGCAATTACAGTGTGTGAAAATGACAGTCCCAAATAATAAATAAAATCCTGAATAAACCAATATTTGTCACGCTAAAAGTGACACAAAATAACAAAGTGAAGGAAAATATCAACACAATCAGATAAAATAAAATATAAAAAATTGAGTCCAATATAAAATGTGATAAACAAAAGTTCATATGTGAAAACTGTCCAACTGAAGAAAGTGTAAAAGTCCCAGGTCCATCCAAATCAGTGAAACAAACTGTGAAACTGAAGGTGTAAACTCCAATCCTAATTGTGAACCACCCCGTTGTGCCACCACTACAGAGTAAAACGGACTCTTACCAGAACACGTGGACCCTTTAGTGATAAAGAGTCAAAAAGGCCTGGTCTTTTAATGTGTCCTTTATGTTAGGAGCCTTTCCTTTGTCCTCATCAGCCGTGGTTACTGCAGTCTATCAAGCTACAATTTCATGGGATACTCCGTTGTGCCATACAAAAAAACAGAACCGGGAAGGACCCATTTAGTGTAAAACTGTATATTAATTTATTTGCATAAAAAAGAGAGTAACAACTCACAAGGTAAAATAAATAAATTAGCGCTTATAACAATACCAGTCCTGGGATGGCATTCATCAATCTCCTGAATTTGGCGTGCATGTTGATGTCACAAACGTAAACTCTGCACTACGCATTTCGCCACAATTGACATCATCAGGGATCTATGGAGCCGGTTCACACATCTCCAGAGTGGCTCGTGTGCAAATTTGCACAGGAGCCCTGTGCGACTTGTGGTCCATTTCAGGTTCAAATTCAGCCCAAAATTTAGGCTGAAACGCTGAACCGGGACACACCGGACCCCTGCTGGGAGGCACTCCGGCGTGCAGTATGAACCCAGCCTAAAACCAGTATTCACAGTTTACAACTTTAAATACTGTTGGTTCCTGTTCTTTCAGTGCTGCTTCGTTGACTTCTGGTCTTCACAGGAAAGAGTTGACATTGGACAGTGCAGTCTCTAGTCAGTGTGGAAAAGAGATGGGGGAGGAGGAGGGAGGAGCAGAGGAATACCTTGTTATTCTAGCTTATAGGGTTGTGTGTTTCTACTGTCTACTGATGCACACAGTGTAGGAAGACACAACTCTAGTCCCTGCATACATGGGTGATACCATATGATGCTACAAGACAAAGGAGCCACCCTGAAACAGGAAACCTGGGGCGGATCATGGCACCATCTTAAACTGGAATTGAAAGATAAAGAATCTGCATTCTCAGCAAGTGATTCAGTTAGCTGCTGAAAGTACTTAAAAAAAAGCATTTAATATCATTTTAGACTTCGGGTTTACTTTTTTTCTGTACTGCCACATAGTGAAAGGATTATTGCGGAACCCAGCTGCTTGTGCCTTTGCACCAAATTTTATTAGCATAAGGCTTTAAACGAAAGAGATGATTAGCATGCTGGGATATTTTTTTCCAGTCATTTGTATAGCACATTCACATTTCTGAAATATGATTATTCCCAATATAAAAATTGTATGATTATTGTGTTGAATTTTTAAGTATTTTTTTCAGATTTTCAATGCAATCATCATTGCTAATGATCAGCTTTAGCTCCATTTTATGTTGATCCAGTGTTGAACATTTTTGCTTTTGCTTATATGAAAAAATCAGGTTCCTCATAGGGGTACAGCAGAATTCCATTTGTAGTGAATTAAATTTTTTATACTGGTATGAGTTTGATGTTTTCCTTAATTGTGATTTTCATGAATGATAATCTTCAGGAGCAAACCGTGGTAATGATTTTCTTTGCATATAAGTTTGGGATTTTGCCTGGTTAGACTTTTTCACTGTACTTAATTGTTGTCTCCTTCTTGGAAGGTGCATCTGCCAGGCTCTGCGTAAGAAGCTTTGCATATTGGTGACCCATCAGCTTCAGTACCTAAGTGCCGCCAAACATATTCTCATCCTTAAAGAGGTATGCTTTTATTTTAAAGGTCACTGTAACTGACATTTTTATGAATTTCACTGGGCTTAAATACTGCAAATAGGAGAACTAAAGCTGGGCCTTGTATGGATATAAATTTGACTGGTTTAGCAGGGACTGCCTGAGATTTGATACATCTTTGGGCTGGCTGATTGTACTCAAGTCCATCCATCGATCAACTTGGGTACAACCAGTCTGTCAGATTTTTTACATGCAATTAGTGTCGGTGGTTGTAGCTGCTAGCAGTAATTATTGTGTTCTGTCAGTCGAGAAGGCTCCCCATGTCCCCCGCTGCCAGAACACAATAGCTCCTTGGGAGGCATTCCCTCATCAACACAGACTGTTTTGATGGGGGAATTAAGTGGTTTTCTTTTTAAATCATCTATGAGCAGCTTAAAATGGTTGTAAACCCTTAAATATACCCAGTAAAGTGACTGGCCTCAGGTGATACACAGAGATTTACCACTTGCCGACTGTATCACGTACATATGCGGCGGCAGGTTGGCTCCATTGCACAGATCGTTATTTATAAACGGCGGCCCGCACAGCCGCAGTGAGCAGGGCCGTGGGTTGGGCAGACTCGATGTCCGCCGGCGACCCGCGATCGCCTGTTAGAGAGAAAGAACGGGGAACCGCCGATGTAAACACAGTGGTTCCCCGTCCTGACGGGCAGCATGACACTGATCTTCTGATCCCTGTGATCGGGATCCGTTAGATCTGTCATGCCCCTGGCAGCCCAGCCCCCACACAGTTAGAACATGCCTAGGGAACATAGTTAACCCCTTCCCAGCCAGTGACATTTATAAAGTAATCAGTGGATATTTAACCACTTCAATACCAAGCCTGTTTTTTGGGTTCGGTGTTTATGAGTTAAAAACAGTTTTTTTTTGCTATAAAATTACTTAGAAAAAAAAAAAAAATATATATATATATATATATAT
>BLSH010538044.1:667982-680370 GCA_018402905.1 Glandirana rugosa
AGCCGATCATCTCCGCCGCTGCGGTGCAGTCCGGTACGCGGCGGAGATGACGGGAAAATAGCGGGAGGGAACCTCTCCCGCCGCTGATAAAAGTGATCTCGCGCCGAATCCGCTGCTAAGACCACTTTTATCATTTTCAGAATCGCTAGCAGAAAAAAACTATATCTGAATGGTGCCTGAAGCTGCAGGCACCATTCAGATATCACTTCTCAAAGCCAGCGACGTCATATGACATCCGCCTAAAGAGAAGTGGTTAAAGATCTGATCTAAGAAAAAAAAAATATATACTAAATGTGTCATATAAGGGCCCGCACACACTACTCAGCGCCAAACTGCATGCAGGTGTCCAAGCAACGGTCATATAGTGATAATCAACCAATATAGATTGTGTCTTCACATAAAAAGCTGGCACTATAATTATTATGCTATTGTTTTAAGAAAAAAAAAAAAAAAACAGATTTGCTTTTCACATGATTGGATAAATAAAGGGAATATTCACTTATAGTAAGTGCAGGTTCTAAACTCCATTAGTAAATTCGCCTCAATGAAACTCTCAGCTGCTTTTGTTAGTGATGCCACATACAGTATATATCTGTGATAAAGTCAGTAACTCCACTCAGTTTAGCATTTATCTCCTCTTCTATACCATCTTGCTTGTGGAGTGTAGGGCCTGCAACCTACTATAACATTGTGTGAATGTGGTTGTGCTGGGCTCAGAGAGGGAAAATGCACAAGGAAGGCTTGGACTGCCACACATGCAGATCCAGGGTCATTCAGCAGATCAAGGGGGTAGAGACTACAGGCATACACCTTGAGGGTAGCCAGGTGCTGAGGGTGCAGGATGATAATCACATCCATTATTTGTCCGTGTTCCTGGGTCCTTTGTGCCAATGTAGACAAAATCTTCTAATGTTTGTTTTGTACATACATTTCTCTTTTTTATAACAAGTTAGTAAAATGTAAAAAATCTCTGATATTAAAGGGCCAGATGGTAGGAAAGGGAACATTTACGGAACTGCTACAGTCAGGTGTCGATTTTGCATCCCTCCTGAAAAGTGGGGAAGAAGATCAGTCACAAAATCCTGAAGGGCAGCTGGTAAAGTCCTCCAGAATCCGGACTTTCTCTCAGTCTTCAGTGTGGTCACAAGAATCCTCTGTACAGTCACAGAAAGAGGGAGGAGCAGACACATTGCCGGTAAGTTCAGCAAGCTTAATATATAGGAAAATTATGGTCATGAAATTGTACTTGCCCGTGCACAGTAATAGTGTGAGGGGAGACAATACACAGCCAATAAATTCATTTCAAAGTGATATTACCCTTGTGCTTGAACAATTCAAAGCATTATTAAACCCAAAAGATTGGGGGGAGAGGAGGCAGGAGCTGGAACATGTTACATGTTCCACCCTAAATACAGATGGGCCATGTAACTTACTCCAAAGGTGAACCTAGCCTTTAACCTTCTAAATTATTGGTCCAGTCCCTAGCATGGTTGCCTGCCTCTTGTATATGTAATTTACTACAACAAGTACTATTATTTTTTTTTTTAATTATATATATACTGCATGTATCAAGTACAGTAAGTGGCTGTTATAAAATAGGGAACCTGATTAGAAGAGTTGGCCATAGCAATGGGTCACATTTTTGAGAAAATTAAACTAATAATTAATTTGGGCAGTAGCTGGCAGCCTTTTTGGGGTATTGAAATGTTACTGTTCTGGGTTCACTTACATGTTTCCATGTTGCCTGTATCCTTTGTAACAGACAGAACCTGTGCTGACTGCAGTTCCAGAGGAGAGCCGATCCGAGGGAACTGTTGGCTTCAAGGTGTACAAGAAATACTTCCTGTCTGGGTCCAGTTATCTGATGATTTTTATTTTTTTATTGCTAAACATCCTAGCACAGGTATGTGTGTCAGGATTAAATGCAGCTTCCTTGTTTTTCACATGAAAAGTTGGTTTTACTATTCTACTATACTCTACACAATATTGCCGCCTTCTCGGCTAAGCAACTTCCTTCCTTTATACCTATGCTCTCACATTCCCTCTCCTGCTTGAGGTTATTTTTTGCACAATAGTGTTCTTCCTTTTTCGTTGCTATGCTCTCTCATGCATAATACTGCCCTTTCCTCTTCACAGGAATGATGGCTGTGCATAGTACTGCCCTTTCCACTTCATGGCTATGTTTTGCACAATACTACCTCTTTTTCTTCACAACTATGCTTTCTATGTACAATACTGAATTTTCCCCTTTATGGCTATGCTCTTTGCACAAGACTGCCCTTTCCTCTTCATCTCTTCATAGCTCTGCTCTTTGCCCAATTCTCCTCCGCTTTCCTCTTCTTGGCTGTGTTTAACACAGCACTGCCCTTTCCTCTCTCTGTCTCCCCCTGCACAATACTGCGTTCACCTCTCTCTTGGTACAGTCAAACTCTTTCCTTTTCCTTCTCTGCACAATTATGCTCTGCTTTTTGTTCTGTACACCATTACTCCTTTCACTACCGACCAGCTATTGTGCTATTGGGCTTAGTTCTCAAAAGGAGATCGCATGCGGTAGTTAGGTGTTTTCCCAAATACTGCATGTGATCCTGAAAAAGTAAATTCACTAATTATTTATGCAGTGTTTACCGCATAAAGGAAAAACGCTCGGTAAATACAGCATAAAACAGGAGTTAAAATAAATTCACAAAAGGAAAAAAAAAAATACTGTAAATGCATGTGGCAAATAAGTAGTGGTCACGGCATACGAAATTTAATGAACCGGCAGCCACCGTCAAATTACAAATTGACTCCATGAACACAGACGTTCTCATCTTTTCTAGTTTAGTTAGTGAGTAGCTGAACTAGTGAAGAAAAGTTTATCATGAACTTCATCAGCTATTTTGTAAGAATCTGTTTCCCAACTAGGTGTCCAGATGGTTTGGGATGTGCGTGGTCTGTAAAATGAGCGTGCAGTATCACACTAAGGAGCGGGTGGCCGCCGACATCCTTAGCAACCAGTAAACAACATGGTTGTTAAGGAGCAGGCGGCTGCTGCATCTTAACCAATGAGTCATCAGGGTTCCCCGCTAACATCTAAACTCCTGTGTAGATCCATCGGCAATCATGCTGCCCACTGCCGCCACCGACTAAAAAATAAATAAATAAACCTCAGCTCCCTGCGAAGGTACCCGCTGTCCGACAGCTCCACTGCCTCCCGCTGCTAAAAAATCTAAGGGGCACCCTGCATGACTTGGTTTGTGACATCAGGAGGGACCACCCAGTAATGCAACCAGTGGCCCTGCCCCTTAGTTTATTTAGTGGTGGGAAGTGGTGGAGCTGTCAGGCGGCGGTCAGATGGTGGGTCGTGGTGGCGGCGTGATTGATGATGGATCTACACTGGGGACTTTTTTTTTTTTTAAATGACTTGTCAAAAACTGCCTCCTGTGTTTTTTACACTACACTTTTTTGGGGTGAATGAGTCAGGGTACTATGATCCCCCTTTACTGATCCTATTTACAGTGTTTGTTAAGGATGCTGCTACTGCCAGCAGTAAATTACCACCGGTTAATCACTACTAAAGTACTGCATGACTTTTTTGACTACTTTAGTAGCGTTTTTTGTGCATGCCAAATTTTTTTTTTTTAACACTGTGCGGTATCTTACCGCATATTCAAATGCAGTAAAATACTGCTTTGTGAATGGAGCCCATTGTCACTATTGTGATATTGTACACTTGTTTTAGAGAGAGAGCACGCACAACCAACCCAAACCACATAGACACCCAGTTGGGAAACAGATTCTTACAAAATAGCTCATGGAGTTCATTATAAATGTTTCTTCACTAGTTCAGCTACTCACTAGCTAAACTAATCAAGAGGAGAACTTCTGTGTTCATGGGGTCCATTTGTAATCTTAGTATGTTCCTTACACAATATTAGGTAAATAGTATGATGTCAGATCTTTACAGATTATGTAATATTATTAACAGTAAGGATTATATCCTTACACAATAGTTACTCATTATAAGGGGGACTGTGCTGTGTAATGTGCAGAACCAGGCACTGCATACCATGTAAAGCTGAGAAACATACTGTACATGTGTCATGTAACAAAGAAGGGGAAATACTGCTCTAGAGATATGCAAGTTATTGAACAGAGCAAAATGAAGTAATTTATAGTAATCAATTAAAATATACTGTTTCACTGTGGATACAGTGAAGTGAGAACTGAAGTTTTTTTTTTTATTTCGGCTACATTGTTGTTCTGATGGTTTATGTCTTTCATACTTTATTGAGGCTTTGGCCTGTTTCTTCTGTTACTGCTCCACTAAAAATACTAATCAGTGACTGTTTGCACGTTTAGTACGCCAATTAATTCTACTTGCTGCAGGGGACCCTCAAAGCACGATCTTGCAATGCTGTCCTTGTCTGCATTTATCAAAGTATGTGAAAGAAAAATTATCTCTGTGTTTCTTCATATCAGACACTATGGTCCTCCCCTTATTCTACTATAGTATAAGACAATGAAATTAAAAAAAAAATCCAATGGTATTTAGAGTGTGTGTAACAAAAACTATTCTTTACTCAGCTTGAAAACTATGTCCACTGTCACTTAAAAACAAGTAAAAAAAAAAAAAGTAGTAGCCTTTGCTAGTATATATTGACCAGTAGCATGCCAGAGACATGTCTTTATTTATGAAAAATGTATAGGTGTGAATCTGACTTCAATTATTTTGCTCACACAGGTGGCCTATGTTTTGCAAGACTGGTGGCTTTCTTACTGGTAAGATTTCTAAAAACTATATAAACACTTTGATTAAAGAATTTGTGGTGGACTAAAGTCCAAATCTATGTCTTTTTTAGTCTTTAAAGTGGAAGTTCACCCTAAACCTAAAATCCCTACATCTATAGACCCCTCCATTCTAACACAAACCTCTCTAACCCTGTAAAGAAAAACTCACTATACATACCTTTTCTGAAGCCGCTCCGACCCGATCCCACGCTGAGCTGTCAGCCGCGGCTTCGCTGTGGAGGCGGGTGCAGAGGACACAATCGACAACGAAAGCCCCATAGTAAGTGTATGGATGACGTCACATCCCATTCATTTCACAGCCACTGATGGCTATGTCCTCTGCAGAGCTTCGGCTACTGGAGATCGAGCCGGATCGGGTTCAGAAAAGGTATGTATAGTGAGTTTATCTTCACAGAGCTAGAGAGGTGAGTGTTAGAATGGGGGTGGTCTATAGATGCAGGTATATTGGATTTAGGGTGGACTTCCACTTCAAGCGGGTATTCGTGTATTAAAAATTCCCTCTCACTCACGTTCTATTCACCCCTTATATACAAGGTGCCACCAAAACAGTAAATAATGGGCGGCACAGTGGTGTAGTGGTTAGTACTTTTGCCTGGCAGCAAAAGGGTCGCTGGTTCGAATCCAAACCACGACACTACCTGCCTGGAGTTTGCATGTTCTCCCTGTGCCTGCGTGGGTTTCCTCCGGGTACTCCAGTTTCCTCCCACACTCCAAAGACATGTTGGTTGGTTAATTGGATCCTATCTAAATTGGCCCTGGTATATGTATGAATGTGAGTTAGGGACCTTAAATTGTAAGCTCCTTGAGGGTAGGGACTGATGTGAATGTACAATGTATATGTAAAGCGCTGCGTACATTGACAGCGCTATATAAGTACCTGAAATAAATAAATGATGGTAAAGCAGAGAGAACAGCAAAGCACAACTATTGTGCAGCATTGCTAAACAGGATGCAGCCTTTGCATTCCTAATGAGCAAAATTTCAGTAAGCAATTAAATATTTAATTATAGACCATGTAATGAAACATGTCATTTTAAAACCTCCCCCCTGCATCTTATTTTGAAGCCTTGCATATTGGGTACAGCAGGTATACAAACCCTGGAATACAAGAAAAAAAAAATCTACCCAATATGTCCTTTGTGATATAAGAAACTGTTAGAGGGTTTTACTCCCTAGTGTCTACCAAAAATTGAAATAGCGGTTTTCATTGAACTTAACCTCATACCGTACTAAAATATTCAGTCATTATTTGTTTTGTGTTCTAATTACATTACATTTTGTGTTTTCCGAATTTGTATATTCTGTGAAAATTATTCTCTTTATTTTTATCTGTGAAAATTATACGCTTTATTTTTACTTTTTTTTATTATCTTTTACATGCGAAGTATGAAGTTATTCCGTCTCCACCCCCTGCACTCTCTTCACACCTAATCTGCTGCCTGAAATCGTCAATATCCTCCCTATTTTTGCTACAAACATTAGTACCACCCTTTCCCAGTAAGGCTTCAAGTACACGGGACACTTAAGCTAGAAACCGATGCTTAAAATGGCCGTTTAAAACATCCCCTTATTGCTTTCTGTAGCTAGGTGCACTTTGGTGCAATTCATTCTCAGAATCCACAACAGAATTTCTCAGATCCTTTTTGCACACCATATGGGATTCAACCCTGTGATTTAAAAGGGGGCTGCAACAACTCCTATCTGGTCACTATGTACAACGTACAGTATATTAAATCTGATACCAATACACTGACAAGATTGTTTCAAACTGCTAAGGTCTTTATGCTTGAATGATCACAAAAGCAACATTTCGGGACTGCATAGGGCCCTTTCCTCAGACATGCAGTCCTCCTAGCATTGATGTAGTGCAGCTTTTCAGTCTAATCTCTAATGGAAATACAGAGGAGGTGAATTAGGGCCAGAGTGAGCTCAGGTGCCAACTTGGGATACTTCAGTGCTTTTGTTGCAAAATTTAAAGTACATGTATTGCTCCACAGTGTCCACAGCCACAGAGGTCAGTGAAGACCTGTTTTAAAGCGTATTTACTGCTTGTTAAGAATATGTTATTTAAATATTCAAAACCTGGCCACAAGTTCATTTTACAGAGATATCCAATAGTGAATATTCTTTAAAAAAGTTCTGGCCAGGTGCATGTATTTGGTGCAGTGTGTTGGGAGGCTTGAAGTAATGCTGACAGCACTGTAGCCTCCTTATCATGTGCTAAACACTATTCATGGTGACATGTTTCCAATGAAAGTTCTGATGGGGTGATTCTGTTTTTATGTGTTAGGGCATCAGAGCAAGAGAAGCTGAATGTCACAGATGTCATTGATGGAACCAATGGAACCGAAACAGTGAAGTTAGATAACAGATTGTATCTAGGAGTCTATGCAGGTAATGTACCATCTGCTTTTATGGTATCTTTTTGAATAAAGTATGGTAGTGAATGATACATACTTTTAGGGCTCATGTACACTGTAGCTGATAAACAACCGTTTTTGGTCGTTTGGGCGTTTCTTTTAAAAGAAAAAAAATGCCCCTTTATGTTATCCTATGTGTCCATGCACACATGGACGGTAATTGTCGTTTAACAGCAGTGGCGTTTTGGGCTGTTATCTCAACGCCCTGAATTGGTGTTCAAAAGTCGTTCTTCTGACCACAAAAAACGCAGGACTCCGATAAACGCTCATAAACGCCGGTCAACGGCCATTTATTGGCGCCTGGCATTTTTTGTAGTCAATGGAAGCTAATGAAGTAAAAAAAAAAAAAAAAAAAAAAAAAAACGCTCAAAAATGCCAATGCCGATAAACGCCGCTTACAAAACGCTGCAAAAGAACGTTTTCTAAGCAGCGTCTCCTGCCCGACGCCCAGAGAGCCCAGAGAGAACAGAACATTAAACAAAACTGGAGTTGTACTTCAAATTGGTATATATTAGCGGTGCACTGAAATAAAAATTCTACTGCTGAAACTGAAACCGAAAATCTAGGATGCACTTGGCCAAAAACCAAAAGAAATGGACACTTTAAAATAAAATATTTTAATTAATGTGGCTTTGAAGTAGAGATGGGTCGAACATCCCCCTGTTCAGTTCGCAGCAAAACTCCTGAACAGGGGAAAACTTTTAACCCGAAAGGCAAACCCCATTGAAGTCTATGGGAGCGGAACAGGAGAAATCAAAAGTATCCATTTTGAAGGCTTATATGCAAGTAATTAGCCATAAAAGGGGTATGGGAGTCTGGGTACTGCCCTGGGGGGCATGTATCAATGCAAACATTTTTTTTTAAAAATAATCGTTTTTTCAGGAGCAGTGATTTTAACCACTTAAGCCCCCTTAACCACTTCCGTACCGCCGGTCATATGACGTCCTTAGGTTTGAGTGGTGATTCAGATACCGTTTTTTTCAGCAGGCCATTCCCTGCAAGATAAAAGTGGTCTTAGCGGCGGATTCGCCGCAAGATCACTTTTATCAGCGGCGGGAGAGGTGCCCCCCCCCCCCCGCCGCTTTCCGGTCATCTCCGCCGGAGATGATCCGATGCACTCCCCCCAGTGTCTGTGAGCCGACTGAGCGGCTGAAGCCGCTCAGTCGGCTCCATAACACGGCCGGCGGAAATGACGTCTGCCCAACGGTCTTAAAGGGCCCGATTTTTTTTTTCTTCTGTCACTTTTTTCAGATTTTTTTTTGCATTTGAGTGTAAATATGAGATCTGAGGACTTTTTGACCCCGGATCTCATATTTAAGAGGATCTGTCATGCTTTTTTCTATTACAAGGAATGTTTACATTTCTTTTAATAGGAATAAAAGTGATCAAAATTTTTTTTTTTTTAACCACTTCAGCCCCGGAAGGATTTCCAGCTTTAGGACCGGAGCCCTTTTTGCGATTCGGCGCTGTGTCGCTTTAACTGACAATTGCGCGGTCGTGCGACGTTGTACCCAAACGAAATTTGCGTCCTTTTTTTCCCACAAATAGAGCTTTCTTTTGGTGGTATTTGATCACCGCTGCATCATTTCGAATCGCCGCTATAAACAAAAGAAGAGCAACAATTTTGCAAAAAAAACCCAAATTTCTTACTTTTTCCTAAAATACAAATCCAAAAAAAAAAAAATATAAAAAAACATTTTTTTTCACCGTTTTTGGCCGATTTATATTCTTCCTCATATTTGCGATAAAAAAAAAATCACAATTGGGGTTTATTGATTGGTTTGCGCAAAAGTGGTCGCGTTTACGGATGATGAGAATTCATTTTTGGGGTTTTTATTTTTTATTAGTAATGGCGGCAATCTGCGATTTTTTGCGGTACTGCGATATTTCAGCAGACATGTCGGACCATTTTGACACTTTTTTGGGACCATTGGCATTTATACAGCGATCAGTGCTATAAAAATGCACTGATTACTGTGTAAATGCCATTGGCAGTGAAGGGGTTAACCCGCAGGGGGCGCTCTAAGGGTTAACTATGTTCCCTGGGCGTGTTCTAACTGTAGGGGGACTGCACTATCAGGGGAAGGGAAGTGGTCACAGCCTTAACGTACAGGAAGGCTGTGATCACAGCCCTTCCCCCTCACACAGAGCGGAGGTCCGTGTTTACATACACGGACCTCCGCTCCTTCGCTCCGGGGGGGGGGGGCCATCGCGGGTAGCCGGCGGCAATCGAAGCCGCCGCACCTGCTCCCTGGCCCTCCCCGAACACAGTGAGCGCGCGGGCGCGCCTCCGGCGGCGCACACGCGCTCACTAAACTCGTTCCCGCAGCCGCCGTCGTATGACGGCGTTTTGCGGGAACGAATCACTTTGCTGCCGTCAAATGCCGATCGGCGGTCGGCAAGTGGTTAAAGAACAGTGTAAAAATAAAAAGTAAAAAGCAAAATAAATAATTAAAAAAAAAAAAAATTTAAAGCGATCTGTCCCGCCGAGCTCGCGCGCAGAAGCGAACGCATACGTAAGTCCCGCCCACATATGAAAACGGTGTTCAAACTACACATGTGAGGTATCGCCACGATCGTTAGACCTGGTATGATTTAGGTGGGGGGACGCTCGCTCATCTCCCCTTTCCCGACCTGCCGGGCTCCATGCTCGGATAAGGGTCCGATATGGATTTTCGATTTTTTTTTTTATTCCGGCCAATTCCTGCTTTGTTTGGGACTCCAGACTCCGGCGGATGTGTTGGCCCGTCGCTTGGGTCTCCCGGTGGGACATCCCCTCCTGCTCCTTGACAGAACGGCCGCATCGGTTGTTATCAGAAAGCCGACCACCAGCTCTAAAAAAAGAGTACCGGCAGCTGCTGGCTTCACCCTGGTAAAACCACTTCCTCAAAATGACAAACAGGTAGGTTGTTTCGCGTGAAGTGGTTAAAAAAATTTTGGCATGGAGTTCCCCCTCAAAATCCATACCAGACCACAAGGTCTGGTATGGTTTTGGGGGGGGGGGGGGGGGGGTGGTCACGCCTTTTGTTTTTTCATTTTGACATAAGCTTCCAACTCAAGGGCCTCAGAGCGCATGCCACAAGTCGGATCAGTTAAGATGATGATCCCGACTTCCATTCAGATCAATGGGCTTAAATTGTGCCCAAGTCGGACCAAAGTGGGGCAGGAAGCATTTTCAAAGTTGGACCGACACGGAACTGTTAGACGGCTCTCATAGGGAACCATTGATTGTGACATGTGGTCTGGAAGTCGGAGCGCATGTCGAACCAATGTGAACCGGCCCTTATTGTCAAGGCTTAATTGAACAAGGTGAAGTTGGAATCTGATTGACTACCATGCACAGTTGCACCAGATTATGAGTGCTCCAGTTTTAGTAAATCTCCCCCCATGTGTCTTTCTAAAGGCAGACAGAATTATGTTGCCATACTTTTTAATACAGCACAATTTATCTTTAGTTTAAAGAGGAAGCAAACCCTGGTTTCTCTTTAACCATTTTTAATTCCCTGCAAAGTAAAAGCATAATGGGCTAGTATGCATCGCATATAAGCCCATTATGTGACACTTACCTGCAAACGAAGCCCACGCTGTCCCCTTTGAAGGTCGCGCCCATCTTCGCCCCTTTTCCTTCCGGGGCCGCGTACTCCGGCTCTGTGACTGGCCTGAAGTCGCATGACGACACTCCATCGCATGCGCATGGGAGCCGCCAGTCACGGCACTCGCTAAGTGAAGAAATGGCACGGAGGCCGTTTCTTCACTGCGCATGCGTCAATGATGTCGGCGCAAGTTTATACAGGGAATATCTTAAACTGTGCAAGCTTAGGAGATATTCTAGGTAACTACAGATAAGCCTTATTATAGGCTAACCTGTAGGTAAGTGGTTGTAAAGTGTTTACAACCACTTTAAGTCAGTTTGAAGTCATAGGTTTCAATGCCAAGGATCACGTGTATCCTTTTCTCTTTTTGCTATATTGCTGTGTTTTATGCAAAACAAAAACATACTGACTAAAAAGTGAATATCATAAGTCGATTAAAAACATATGAGATGTTCCTGCATTTACCAGGCATTAGGTTGGCGAACATAAAATATGTTGAAACTCTTGATCTGCTTTTTAAATGAATATTTTGCATGTCACATATTGCAGCACTGTTGCTCCTAATGAAGTACATGACACGTTTCTGTATGTTTTCAGGTTTAACTGTGGCTACCATCGTATTTGGGATTCTGCGTAGCGTACTAGTGTTTCAAGTCCTTGTTTCTGCTGCTCAGGCTTTGCACAACCAAATGTTCCAGTCACTCCTGCGTGCACCAGTGTTGTTTTTCGACAGGAACCCAATTGGTAAGTTTGTACCCTGTTTTTTTTTTAGATGTACAGTAAAGAAAACGTTGCATGAAAACTGAGCTCTAGGCAAATGGCTAAGTACACAGCTATATACTGTATTGTCTTTCTCCTTCATTGAGGGACACAGGAAGACTTATACCTTCGGGTTATACTGTTGCCTACAGAATGTGGGATACTGGGCAACAAAAAACTTTAAGCCAGTCCAGGACAACCCCTTCCACTACCAGCATGTCTTTGTTTTTTCTTGTGTCTTAGGAGGAAACACTTTGTCACTTCAGCTCTGTTGTGTTAAAGTGATATTAAAGCCTTGTTTTTTTTTTCTAAAAATAACAAGCATGTTATTTGTGTTCAAACAGCGCTTGCAATGCGTGATCTATTGGAATTTTTCCTATTGCTAGTTTGCAATCATTCATAAAATACGTGAAAATACTGCATACATTAAAAATACTGCATACATTAAACGATGGTTGCTGCTGTAGCCCAATTGCTGCAGCAAATCTTAATTGCGTCTGAGTGAGTGAATAAACTTACACTGAATCCGCAGTTTCAATAAATAAATATACAATTTCACATATATACAATAAATACTGTAAATGCTGTAGAATTGTGGGTAAAATATAGTAAAAAAAATATATAGTCCAAAAGTGCTGTGCTCTGTGCAAAAACGTTTTTTATGTGCAAGTCCAAAAAATACAAAGTGACTGAGTGCTGATTCAGTTCCAGTCTATCTCTGCTTTCTCTCCTTATGCGTGGGGTAATTCTTTATACTTTAAAGTGCTCGTGCTGTATTTCAGTGCTGAGTGATGATGATAAAAATAGCTCAGGGTATAATGCCCT
>BLSH010538044.1:694488-710725 GCA_018402905.1 Glandirana rugosa
GGGGGGTGGGTCGTCCAGTACTGGACCTGAAGGCCCTGAACCGGTATGTCAGGGTGTGGAAATTCCGGATGGAATCTATCCGCTCGGTCGTGGCCGCCCTTCATCAGGGGGAATTTCTGGCGTCCCTGGACATCAGGGATGGGTACCTCCATGTACCCATTCGTCCACGGCATCAGCGCTTCCTGCGCTTCGCAGTGGGAGACCTCCATTTTCAATTTGTGGCACTCCTCCCCTTCGGTCTGGCCTCAGCACCTCGAGTTTTCACAAAACTGCTAGCCCCGGTGTTGGCGTTGCTCCGACAGAGAGGCATTGCGGTGGTAGCCTACCTAGACGACCTGCTCCTGTGAGCGGAGTCCGCCTCGGCTCTGGAGGAGAATGTGAGATACACAATGACATTGCTGCAGGACTTCAGCTGGTTACTCAACCTGCAGAAGTCGTCGGCCTCCCCATCCCGTCGCCTTGAGTATCTGGGTCTAATTCTGGACACAGAATAGGCGAAGGTGTTCCTCCCTCCAGCCAAGTTGCTGTCTCTGCAGTCGGCAGTGCGAACTCTCCTGTCGCACCGTCGGTGTTCATTACGGTTCTGTATGCGGGTGCTGGGGCTCATGGTCTCGTCATTGGAGGCGATCCCATTCGCCCAGAGTCACACTCGTCTCCTTCAACGAGCAATTCTGGCTCGGTGGGACAGGTCCTCTCGGTCCTTGGACTTTCGTATCCGTCTGAGCTCCCAGACCAGGGCGTCTCTGGCTTGGTGGCTTCGGGACTCGACCCTGACTCAGGGGAAGTCGTTCCTGCCCCTTCAGTGGGTGATCATCCCCACGGATGCCAGTCTTTCAGGCTGGGGAGGGATCCTGGGGCAGCTGTCTGCCCAGGGCCGTTGGTCGGCACAGGAGGCTCGCCTCCCCATCAATGTACTGGAGCTGAGAGCAATCAGATTGTGCCTTTTTCACTGGACAGTGAGATTGCAGGGTCGTCCGATTCGAATTCAATTGGACAATGCCACAGCAGTGGCATATGTGAACCATCGGGGCGGCACAAGGAGTCCAGCAGCTGCGGCGGAGGCAGCTCTGATACTACGTTGGGCGGAACGTCACGTTCCGGCAATCTCCGCCATTTACATTCCAGGTGTGGAGAACTGGCAGGCGGACTTTCTCAGTCACCAAAAGCTGGACCAGGGAGAGTGGTCTCTCCACCTGGAGGTGTTCAATCAGATTTGCCGCAGATGGGGGACGCCGGACGTGGATCTCATGGCGTCTCGATTCAATCACAAGGTGGAGACCTTTGTGTCCAGAACGAAGGATCCGTTGGTAGTGGCCACGGACGCTCTGGTGGCCCCCTGGGGCCATTACCGCCTTCTGTACGCTTTCCCTGCGATAAAACTGCTTCCGCGATTGATACGCAGGATAGTGGCGGAGGGGATACCAATAATCCTGGTGGCTCCAGATTGGCCTCGGCGCACTTGGTACGCCGACGTGGTGCACATGGTGGCAGACGACCGTTGGTGGCTCCCGCTGCGAGACGACCTTCTGTCTCAAGGGCCCATCTTGCACCCTGCTTTACCCTCGCTGGCTTTAACAGCTTGGCTATTGAGTCCCAGGTGCTGAGACAGGGGAGTCGCTGACTCAGTGATCCCTATGTTGTTGAAGGCTCGCAAGTGTACTTCCCGCATGATTTACCACCGCACCTGGAAGGCTTATATAGCTTGGTGCGAGGCGGAGGGTCATAACCCTTGCTCTTATGTCGGGTCCAGGGTCCTGACTTTTTTGCAGCAAGGCCTGAACAAAAAACTGGCTTTGAGCACACTCAAGGGCCAGATATCGGCTCTGGCGATTCTTTTTCAGAGACCTTTGGCTTCGCACTCGTTGATTCGTATCTTTGTACAAGGTGTGCGACATGTGGCGCCTCGGGTGAAGGCTCCGAGGGATCTGAATTTGGTGCTTTCTGTACTTCAGAAACCGCCATATGAGAATATCAGGGAGATTTCCTTACAATTGCTGTCGCAGAAGGTGGCCTTTTTAGTTGCCATCGCTTCTGCCAGACGGGTGTCTGAATTAGCAGCACTATCGTGCAAGTCTCCCTACCTGGTCCTACATAGGGACAAGGCGGTCTTGCGACCCTCGCCTTCATTCCTTCCGAAGGTGGTTTCTTCCTTTCACATTAATGAAGATATTGTTCTTCCTTCATTGTGCCCTCGTCCATCGCACCCAAAAGAGATTGAGTTGCATACTTTGGACGTAGTGAGGGCCTTACGAGTGTACTTGGCTGCTACAACTTCTTTTCGAAAAGCTGATGCCTTGTTTGTGCTGTCAGAGGGCCCACGCAAAGGGTTGGCGGCCTCGTCGGCTACGATTTCTCATTGGATCAGACAGACCGTGACCCATGCGTAGTCTGTTCAGGGCAAGGTTCCCCCTTTTCCGGTCACGGCTCATTCTACCCGGGCTGTTAGCACTTCCTGGGCTTTTAGACACCAGGCTTCGGTGTCACAGGTGTGCAAGGCGGCCACTTGGGCCTCGGTTCACACTTTCACTAAGTTTTATAAAGTTGATGTGTTTGCATCTTCGGATGCTGCTTTTGGCCGCAGAGTTTTGCAGGCGGCAGTGCAGGCGCGTCTGGCGCCTCCTTAGAGGTTCTGTTGTTAGTGTTTACCCACCCCTCTTTTTGACACAGCTTGGAGACGTCCCCACACGTCATGATGGGCTGCGTCTGTCAGTGAACGATATGAGAAAAAGGGATTTTATTAAAACGTACCGTAAAATCCTTTTCTCTGCGTTCACTGACAGACGCAGCACCCACCCCTCGGTGCTCTGTTTCTTGTACGGCTTGTGTACGAACTGAAGAGCTAATGCTATGAGGGGGTTTATGTGGGAAGAGAGGACAACCCCCATGGGAGGAGCCAGCTGTTTCTTTTCCCTGCCTAGTTAACTCCTGGTGGGACAAGCATAAACCCCCACACGTCATGATGAGCTGCGTCTGTCAGTGAACTCGGAGAAAAGGATTTTACGGTAAGTTTTAATAAAATCCCTTTATTTAGAAAGGAGAAAAATCACAGAATAAAATGTGCACTTTTCATAAGTTATAAGCTACTTTAATTCCCAGATGGAAAAATGGTGAAGTTGATTAACTAAAACTGTAGAGTGCAAAATCTGGTGCAGCTCTGCATGGTAGCCAATCAGCTTCTAACTTCAGCTTGTTCAGTTAGGCCCCTTTTACACATGCTTTCCGATCAGGTCCCAGTCAGTTTTTCAGGTGGACCTGATCGGATGCTTAATTCACCCCTATGGGGCAGCGGATGTCAGCGGTGACATGCCCACCGACACTGGCTGCTATCCGATCCGATCCTGTCCGTGAAATCCAGATGTATAGTGGCCCTATTTTCCATCCGACAGGCAGTCCGGTTTCATCCGATCTCCCCATAGAGGAGAGTGGGACTCTGACAGGTTAGTCTCAGTACAGTGAGCAGAGACCGACCTGTCACCCGCCTACTCAGTGGGGATCAGCGAAGCAAAGTGGAGTGCACCGAGCGGACTGCCCTTGTGAAAGGACCCTTAGGCTTTGACAAAAAAAACCCCAAAAAACTGCACTCTCCAGTTTTAGTAAATCACACTCAATATGTTTACAGTAATGTTAATGAAACCTGGCTCTTATTATGACTAAATTACACTGGCTCAACCACCCTGCAACATCCATTCTATTTTGTAAATTTTTCAAAAATCAGCAGTCCTTTGTCCAGTGGATAGCGGTTGCCAGATTGTAACCTGGTGTGCCTGAAGCAGTATACATGCAATGTTGATCCATCTCAGGTTAAAAGGGGGAAAGGAGACGAGTGCTTTGGCATCTTTGCCATTTTGTTCTGGTTCTGACTGCACGAATATATAATATTAAAGTGCTACTAAACCCATAACATTAAAATCAGTGTGTATATGCAGTAAAGCATGCTTGTTATACTCACTGTGGAACCTAAGGGGTTACTCCTCTGCGTTGTGTAAAGAGGCTGTTTGATCCTGTCTTCTCTGATCCTACCCTTCTTCCACTGTTCCCAATCCATCTCCTGATTAGACAAAGCCTGTGGAGTCACTCTGCACATGCTCAGTTGGGTTTGTATTGCTACAGTTTTTTATTCTTTGGGAATGTGCTTGTGATCAGCACAGGGCCAATCAGCACTGTCTAGACAGAGGGTCAGGGGTCCTGCAGCCTCATAGGACAGTCAGAGTAGAATGAGAACTCCTCCTACAAGCTTTAACCAGACACTGATACAAGGCACAAGACTGCTATATACTGCTGATGAGAAAAAGGTATTTAGCAGTTTATATTTACTAAAACTATTGTATTTCCGTGTTCTGTGTGAGAGACCAGATATAGTGAATGCAGGGTCCTGGGTTTAGTAACACTTATAAACCCTAACAATGACCAATTCTTACTTTTTCCCCTTTGGTCTATAAAATAAACCACTCAAAGTGTTCTGTTATATTTGTTCAAAAAAAGATCTGTCAGAAATTCAGAGCTGACCTGTCCACAATGCCTAAAGAAACCTTATTAGTTTAGCCCTTCTAGTTTTTATCTTGTCACTGCAGATCACTTAGTGTTTATGTTGTGGACATGAGAAGGTTCAGTAGTTTAGAAAGACAACTGTGCAGGGCTGACACCATTCAGTCCATAAAAATACTATATGTTGTCAGACCACAACAGCAATTAGGAGCTGAGTGCATTGCTCACAAATCAATAGGTGTTTTCTGTACTTGCAAGATCTTTAAAGGATTAAAACATATGCATGCTTTGCAGAGGTACCGCTTGTGGGTTTTTGTTTTGTTTAATTTGCCCTGACATACACTTAAGTACTTTATTTGGGATATAAAGTCATTGTGTGACTCTGTTAAGCTCTGTTTATATTAGTTGAAATGAATGTGTGCACTTTTTATTCTAACTTTAGGATAAGAATACAAATATTGCTCAATTATATCCCCAGAAAATGTCATGATGGCTGACGGATTTTATCTGAGAATTTCTGAAGATTCTGACATACGAGATAGCCTGTGAATGGTTTATTTACTAAGCATTTTTGGACATAAAACGCTGGCTATAAATTAAGATAGATATATTATTAATTAAATAAAGCAAATCTTGTAACCATTATTGGTATAGTTCAGTCCTGCTTTACAACTTAAATGTTATTGTATTGCAGGTTTCCTGTCACAAGAGGGCAGCAACATTCAGCCTTCATGTCACTGTTCATTTATAAAGCATGCACATCCATTGACTTTGTTTCTCCATGACAACATTGCAACACTTCCAAACAACTATGTGCGATTTCATTTGTTTGGGTGTCACTTTGCAATGTTTCAGAAGTCTTTTTACCTTTCCAAGGTGGAGTCTAGTTAATTGTTTTCCTTCTCAGGATGTTTAAAACAGGTTGCAGCTGTTTTTTGGAAAATGTTTCCAGCACGGTCATAATTTCATGGTTAATATTGGAAAGTACATTTCATACTTTAATAACTCTAACATATATTAGCTTTATTAATTTAGAATAGGGATTCCTAGCCTTTCTAAATTTTATACCTTTCTTTTGTAGCTTTTAAAATGCTAAAAGTAGCATATATTGTCACTGTGTGTGTGTGTGTGTGTATGTGTATGTATATATATATACAAAAGTTCCAAGGACTGCTGCACACAATTCTTTTATTGTAGCCAAATTACATACAAGTCAAGGTAGTTCCATTCGAATGAACTACCTTGTATGTAATTTGACTACAATAAAAGAATCGTGTGCAGCAATCCTTGGAACTTTTGTATATATATATGATCATGTGGATGGTCTGATTGCGTTGCACCTGTACCTGGCTGAGTGCTGTTCACCACATATATATATATATATTTTTTTTTTTGTATTATTATTATTATAAAGCAGAAATAACAAAAGGGTGAAAAGAGCAATGTTAATGTGTAAAGGGATAGGAACCTATCCAAAACTTTTTTCCTTTAAATTAGATATTCTGACCAGTTCCCCTCTAGAGCAGCTTTTTCATACACATGTTAAAATCTGCATTTTGGGCGATAAAATACTTAAAGCCTTATTTACTGAACACCGAGGCCCTGTAGATCAAATAAATGGTAGTTACAACTTTTTATGTGGCACAATAATTCAGGTACGCTGCCAGTGATGTAAAAGTGATCCAGCAGCTATAGAACCACCTGGATCACTTTTATGTTAAAACCTGGAGCTGGCTGAAGGAAACAGATACAGGCTCATGGCTGCTATGTATGCCTAGAAAGCAGAAGCAGTTAAAGTGATTTTAAACGTTTGTGTTTTATTTTTTAATAAGAAGCATGTTATACTTACCTGCTCTGTGCAGGGGTTTTGCACAAAGCAGCCCCAATCCACCTCTTCTAGGGTCTCCTACTGGCATTCCTGGCTCCACCTCTTCTGCAAGTGCCCACTTGTGGGCTTGATTCCATGTAGCAGCACTGCCTACATCTTTAGACACAGACAGTGTGGGCTGGCCCTAACCCCCCCCTCGTCACAGATTTGATTGACAGCAGCAAGAGCCAATGGCTCCCACTGTTATCATTCTGCCCTCTGAGGAGGGAGAGAGCAAAGAAAAACACTGTTCTTGGGTACAGCTCTGGATCAAGTCAGTATAAGGTGGGGCTGTGCGGGACTCCTGTGCACAGAAAAACCTTTTGCCTTTAGAACCACTTTAACTACTTCAGCCCCAGAAGATTTGCCCCCTTAATGACCAGGCCATTTTGTGCGATATGGCACTGCATTACTTTAACTGACAATTTCGCTATCGTGCGACGATGTACCCAAACAAAATTGATGTATTTTTTTCCCCCCACAAATAGAGCTTTATTTTGGTGGTATTTGATCACCTCTGCGGTTTTTATTTTTTGTGCTATAAACAAAACGTCAATTTTGGAAAAAAAATATTTTTTTTTTACTTTTTGCTGTAATGCATATCCAAAAAATAAAAAAAATAAACAAATGCCGATATATATTCTTCTACATATTTTTGGTAAAAAAAAACGCAATAGGGGTACATTGATTGGGTTGCGCAAAAGTTATCGCGTCTAGATAGATTTTGGGGCTTTTATTTATTTTTTATTGTTTTTACTAGTAATGGGAGTGGCGATCTGCGATTTTTAGTGGGACATTACGGCGGACAAATCTGACCCCAAATGACACTTTTTGGGGGATCAGTTATATTATTACATTGATCAGTGCTATAAAAATGCACTGATCAATGTATAAATGACACTGGCCGGCAAGGGGTTAAACACTAGGGGCGATCAAGGGGTTAACCGTGTTCCCTAGGTGCGTTCTGTAGGGGGGGTGGGCTGGCAGGGACATGACAGAGATTGCTGTTCCCGATGACTGGGAACAGTAGATCTCTGTCATGTCCTGTAAGAACGGGGATCCACCTTGTTTACATGGGCAGATCTCCTTTCTGCCTCTGTACTAGGCGATCGCGGGTCGCCGGCAGACATCAAGTCCACCTGCCCCGTGGGCACGGTCCCGCAGTGTGCAGCTACGCTGTTTTGCGCAGTAGTGCCAATGTGCCACCGTGTAACAGCGGTGGCTGTTCGGCAAGTGGTTAAAGGAGTTCTATGGTCACAGCTTTCACACTTTGATTTTATAACATCAGCATCATAATAGCGATACAGACAATAGTTATTATTGACGATCCAATATTAGCTAACTTGGAAAATTATCTTTGGTGTTGTGAGTTCTGCCTGTCTGCCGGACACCTCTTTACACAACTCTCAGGATTCCCTGCATGCTTTGCAGCTTCTTCTCAATGTCTAAGGACTACATATCCCATGGTACCTTTCTGCCTGCAAGCAGTAATTTCTGCACTAACTCCGCCTCTTGAAACCCCTCCTGTCGGCACCTCTGTAGATCAGTAGTCAGGCACTTTGAAATGTGTGACACAGCAGTGCTTACTCATGGGGCATAGTGAATATGTGTCACAGAATTCAAGGAAGTTAATGTGTGGGGATCTTCACAAAGTAAAGTTTACAAACTTCAAGATCATTCAGATTGATGGGAATAGGTGAGGAATGATTGAAAAACAATATGAAAATGAATATATAGTTTAAAATTTAGACCATAGATACGCTTTATGTATTTCTGTCAAGTTTTCATTGCTGTCTGTGAGATGATGTTACAACCTGGTATACAGGGTGTCACTAGAACAGGAAGTGAGAAGTCATTTTCCAATAGGAAACAGGGAGCAGCAGAAGTCTGACAGAGGTTCTAACCCTTCTCTGCTCAAAAACACAAACATTTTGGCATATAGTTTGCATAGTTGGTTGCTATGAGCTATTGTACTTCGCCCTTTGGCTTACTGAATTAACTTCAGTGTGCCGTTAGGAACTTGGTGAACTTATAATGCAGAATCAGTATGTGTCTGACTTAATTGGTAAGCCTTGTGACCACCTGGCCCAGGATACATTTCTGGCTTTTGTTTCAGCTCCATAAATGCTATAGAAAATCCATATAAAGTCCTCATAAATTGCAAATGTCCAATTGAAGGTGCCTGTGTTGCCTATAGCAACCAGTCTTTTTCAACTTCAAGCCTACTATCTCCTCTTATGTATATTCAACATTTTGCATAGTTTTTTCTGTTTAAGGTATGAATTAATTTATATTGGCTGGTTTGATCATTTTACTGTTAGGGCCAATTTACATTATGTTCAGGGACAACAGGAAGAAGACCCCCATAATGGGATTTTAAAGGGCTAAAACTATACTTGTTCACAAATGTCAAAAAGTTCTAAAGAGCAAGAGCATAAATGCAATTTTCATTAACCGGTTCCCGACTGGCTTGCATAAATTTACTGCTGCAGAATGGTGCTGTAGTGCGAATAGCCATCTTTAAATAGCGGCTTGCGCATGCGCGGCTAGCGGGCGGGCTGCACTCTGCAGGAGTGTGCCCGCGGCTCAGGCGGACCTGATGTCCTATCACTGGGATCAGTTAGATCTCTTATGCCCTTGAAAGCCCAGCCCCCTCACAGTTCGAACACGCCTAGGGAACACAGTTAACCTTCTGGGAAGGCCATCCACAAGGTTTAGGTGTGTCTATGGCAGTGGTTCTCAACTCCGGTCCTCGGGACCCACTAACAGGCCAGGTTTGCAGGATAACTGAAATACATCACAGGTGATGGAATTTGCTGCTCAGTGATTGCAGCATTCTAGTCTGCATCTCCCCAAGGTAATACTTAAAATCTGGCCTGTTGGTGGGTCCCGAGGACCGGAGTCGAGAACCACTGGTCTATGGGAATGTTTGACCATTCTTCCAGAATTGCATTTGTGAGGTCAGGCACTGATGTGGACGAGAAGGCCTGGCTTGCAATCTCCGCTCTAATTCATTCCAAAAGGTGTTCTATCGGGTTGAGGTCAGGGTTGTGCAGGCCAGTCAAGTTCCTCCACCCCAAACTCGCTCATCCATGTCTTTATGGACCTTGCTTTGTGCACTGGTCCAAATCATTTGGTGGAGGGGGGATTATGGTGAGGGGTTGTTTTTCAGAAGTTGGGCTTGGCCCCTTAGTTCCAGTGAAGGGAACTCTTAAGGAGTCAGCATACCAAGGCATTTTGGACAATGTTATGCTCCCAAATTTGTGAGGAAAGTTTGGGGATGGCCCCTTCCTGTTCCAGCATGACTGCACACCAGTAAGGATGGGCTTGGGCATGTTCGGAACTGCACGTGTCTGAGCCCTCCAGGAAGTTTGTGTTGCGCTAATCACAGGCAATGAAACATTTCCCAATGCGTGGCTGCAGCGATCGGGAAATGTTTCACTGCCTGTGATTAGCACGGCGCAGTGTAAACTTCCTAGCTGGCTCCGGCACGTTTGGTTCCGAACACGTCCAAGACCATTCCTGCTCACCAGTGCACAAAGCAAGGTCCATAAAGAGTCCTGACCTCAACCCCATAGAACACCTTTGGGATGAATTAGAGTGGAGACTGCGAGCCAGGTCTTCTCATCCAAAATCAGTGCCTGATCTTGCAAATGCGCTTCTGGAAGAATGGGCTAACATTCCCATAGACACTCCTAAGCCTTGTGGACAGCCTTCCCAGAAGAGTTAAAGCTGTTATAACTGCAAAGGGTGGGACATCTCATTATTGAACCTTATGGACCAAGACTGGAATGCCATTAAAGTTCATGTGCATGGAAAGGCAGGGGCACCAATACTTTTGGTAATATAGTGTATGTCCACGCATGTAACCATATTGATCCTACGCATAGCAAACGCACGCATGCCCATGTCTATGCCATGCACGCCTTCAATGGCATAGTAGAGAAGGAATGATGCATTGCTAACAGAAGAACTGTTTCAACCAGTGTGTAACATCCCAGATATAATCCAGGATTCATATGGCATAAAAAATATATAAGCTCAGCATACACAAATTTGCATATGGGGACCCCTTCGTTCTAAGGCATTGGTTCTCAACTCCTGTCCTCGGGACCCACTAACAGGCCAGGTTTGCAGGATAACTGAAACTCATCACAGGTGATATCATTTGCAGCAGTCTAGTCTGCAATGTCCCCTAGGTAATACTAAAAATCTGGCCTGTTGGTGGGTCCTGAGGACAGGAGATGAGAACCACTGTTCGAAGGGCCTGTTCACACTAACGCGGTGCGACTTCGCTGCCCGTTCACATCTAGACGAATTGTCAGGCGACTTGAGTCGCCTGACAATTCGCCTCAATGCTGTGCAATGGAACCGTTCTAATAGGAGCGAATCGCTTCACTCCGCCTTAGAAAAATGGTCCCTGCACTATTTTCAGGGCGATCTCAGGCGGCTTGCAATGACTTCTATGATAGTGTGAACTGGCCCTAAGGCTTACCGAGAAGGTATGGGTGTGTCTCCAAAGTGGAAGAAGCTGTTTCAGTAAGAGCCGGTTCACACTGGAGCGGCACGACTTGCAGGGCAAAGCAAGTCGCCCCGCTCGAGGCTACCTCAGCGCGGCTTGCAAGGAGACTTCTTTACATAGAAGTCAATGCAAGTCGCGCTGAGGTCGCGCCGAAAATAGTGCAGGAACCTTTTTCTAAGTCGGAGCGACCTGAGTCGCTCCTATTAGAACGGTTCCACTGCATGGGGACGACTTGTCAGGTGACTTGAGTCGCCTGACAAGTCGCCTCAGTGTGAACCGGCTCTGACAGTGCTGTAATAAAGCCGAACCCATGGGAATGTACGGGGACCGGCATTTTACTGCATTTGAGAATGCCGTTTAGAGCAAGAACAAACAGAAAACAATTGTTTTCTGTGTGTTCTATTTACACTGCAATGCAGCCCGAAGCTTTGCTAAAAAGAACAGACAGGTTGCATTTTATTGTACAAAAATCGCATGTGTCGGTCCAGAAGCCCAACGCATCATGCTGCTGTGCAGTGAAGTGAACGAAGTGTACTTTTATGCTGTGTACTTCAAATAAAGTTCAGTGTATAAAAAAAGAACAGTGGGAGTTGTGTGAATTAACCCATCGCATTGCCCCCTACCGCAGTCAGAACGGACAGCTGGGAGGACAGGTATAGTGCTGTGCATTCAGTGTGAATGGGCAACCTTGTGCTATTTTTCTTCTGTGAATTTATTAGGGTAGAATAATCATTGGTCGTTACCTGGTGTCTGCACACGTATACTTACTAAGCCTGCTTGTATTAATAACTGCAAGTGACTGACTGATTTCAGAACAAAAGGTTGCATCAGTCACAATCATTCTGTGTGGCCACAAATGACACCCTAAATATTATTTTTGGGTGTTTGAATGGAGTAGCTAATAACATTGGTAGGTGTGTCAAATAAAAGGCATGTTTGACAAACACCATCATGTTTTCCTACATAAGCAGCTCTGTGTAGCGCAGTGCTTATCAGGGCGTGCTATTGAATATGTGAATGGGTGTTGTCCTTTTGCTCCTTGTAGTATCATAATGGCTCTTATTAGCTTTCAATAGTTTTCCAGTGGCACACACTAGAATCCTCATTGTATTCACACTGCTAACCTTTTTACAAACTGATTGCTTTAGTCCTGTCAACACCCTGCTAGATTGGTTTGTTTGCATGTGTTATCTTCCAAGATAACCCAATGATTCTGCTACATTTGTGTTGCTTTGTCTTAATCATTATGGACAATAAGCTGATTGCAGAAACTAATGAGTGTTTAAATGAGGAAGCGTTCCTTTGGCTCTACAGCAGAAATTTCTTACCTGCTATACATGGGAGTCCAGGGAAATAATGACTAGCACTTAAGCCCCGTACACACTATGCGAATTTCGGACAGGAGTTTTCATCCGACGGCCAGTTATCCGAAATTCTAAAGCCTCGTACACACGATGTCCAAAATCGTATGTTGGCTGTTGCGTCTTGCGTACTGACGTGCACTAAGCGATCGTATGACCAAGCCTAACGTGGTGACTGGGGTTGCCACCTCATCCCTTTAAACCTGAACACATGAATTACAGAGGTTCTGAGGCTAATTTAATGCAGATAAGACACCAAGTGAGTTTAATTAACACCTTAATCAGCAACAGAACCTGTGTAATTCATATGTGTTTGGGTTTAAAGGGATGAGGTGGCAACCCTAGTGGTGACATGCTACGATCGTATAAAGAGGAAGTTCAGGTGAATGTGATTTGTGAATTAGGAACGTAGGTTTACATGAACGGACACTAACGGGCGTTCCTGACTTCTGAGCATTCGTGCTTTGCAGGTACAACTTGATGGACCAACTTCTCTGTACACACGGTACACCGGTCGTACGACAACTAGGGCTGCCACCTCATCCCTTTAAACCCGAACACATATGAATCACACAGATTCTGAGGCTAATTTAATGCAGACAAGGCACTAAGTGAGTTTAATTACCACCTTAATCAGCCACAGAACCTGTGTAATTAATATGTGTTTGGGTTTAAAGGGATGAGGTGGCAACTCTATGTACAAGCAATGTTTTCTAGTCTGCTCATCCAACTTCTGTTGTACGACTGTCGCACATCGGCTGTTCTAATCGCGCGTACTAACGGTCGGATGATCGTACAACAAGTGGTCGTACGACCGTTTTCATATGACCGTCGCACCGTGTGTACGGGGCTTTACCGTTAGTATGCTCCTTTCAACAGCCACTTTTGATTTTTGGTAAGACAAAAGCTGGATGTGCAGACTAGTAAATTTTTTTTCGTACAGCAACTCAACGTCTGATTTTTACTACATTCGTATGGTTTTCGTATGAAAAAAATCGTACGATAACGACTACGCATGCTCAGAAACTAAAAATACATACAAAAAGATTCATCACATTACGTCACTTCTGACATTGAATTCGGTTGTGCCAAAATTTTTGTATCTTTAGTACGCTCTTCACTTGACGTTCTGTCATCCGAAATTCACATTGTGTGTACGAGGCTTAAGACTCCTTTCACAGTTATGTGAATTGTCCTGCGATTTGGGCCTGCAAAGTCGCATGACAAGTCATTCCCCTTTATTTCCAATGGGTACTGTTCATATCTGTATGACTTTGATTTTGTGCCAACTTCAAAGTAGTCCCTGCATTACTTTGACCCGACTCTGATGCAACTTGAGGTCCATAGACTTCAATGTTAAACCCTCAAAGTCTCATGCAAATTGCTCCTGAATAATATAGATGCGATTTCTGTACTACTTCTGTACGACTTTGTAATATGTTTTCATTGAGCCAAAGTTGCAACAAAGTCGTACTGATCCGTGGTAAAATCACAGCAAAAAAATGCGGTAAAATCGCGTTGCAAAAGTGTGAAAGGGGCCTAAGAGAGAGATCAGTGTTCCTGATTAGCAGGAATCACAGATCTCTCTCTTCCTCTGTGACAGAATGACGGTCTGCCTTGTTTGCATAGGTAGACTGCCGTTCTGTCATACCTCCAAAGGATTGCGGGTGGCCAGCGGCCACTGCACCTGCTGATTGTCTCCCGCTGTGATTGGGTCGCCGGTAGCACACGTGCTCCCCAGATCCGGAAGTCGCGAACAACATACAGGTACGTTGTTTCGCACAGCCGGGTCGCCCTGCCGCAGTAAATGTGCGGTGAATGTTCTGGAACTGGTTAAAGTGATCAGCTTTTATTTATTCATGCATAACCTTTATCCCAAAAGGAAAAAAAAAACTGTTTGTAACCGATTATAAAGTGTGAGCTAAAGCTCGGTTTTGGTTTATCTGCTAATTCATTTAAAGTGATTGTAAAGGTTTGTTTTTTATAATAATAAACATGTCATACTTACCTGCTCTATGCAATGGTTTTGCACAGAGCAGCCCCAATACTCTTCTTCTGGGGTCCCCCGCCTGGCGCTCCTGGCTCCCAAACCCCCACAGAGTGCCCCCATAGGAAGCCGCTGTGCCTCTCTGCCTCACCTCTTGGGCTCATTCATCCAGAGTTGTGTCTAATACAGGAGATGTGTTACTGGCAAGATCACCAGGTGAAAACAGAGTGAAGAGAAAACGAATGCAGCCACCACATCTAATGATTGGTAAGCTGCAGTATAATGCATTTATGATTATGGGTTTTAAACTGCTTTAATCTATCTGCAGCTTTTGACTATCAAAAAGCATTTTAAGGACAATGATGTACTTTCTATTCTAGTGCTTGAATATGAAGTGATAGTAAATGGTATATTGTTAAAATCAACATTTCTGATTCAATAACAAAATGGATCAAGTATTCATGTGAAGTGGGCACAGCACAATCTTATGAGAACAGCGCATGGCTGAATAATACTGCCTCTTTAGAATGTCATTGTTTTTCTTTTCAGTGGAATAGATAATGACTGTACAGTAAAAAAAAAAAGAAATAATAAAATAAAGTAGAAAAGTCAAACTAGATATTTCACTTTTCTTCCAGTACTTTTAAGGGCAAAATATTTCACATAAATAGTGTACCTTCATTCTGCAATTGATTTATCTGTCTGTCTATCTATCATTTATCTTTTAGTAAGTACTATTGCCTGTACATGTCATGTTGAGACACATCTTGAATAGCATAAGAAGAGATTATGTATCACATTTTTGATACTGCATGGCAATTGTTTACCGACGTGCGTAGTTACAATCTAATTTGGAGCTGAATCATGCTAAAAATGTTGTAAAATTAATACAATTAAAAAAAAAGTGTATTTCAGAATGGACACCTAGTACAACTTAATTGTACCCATTGCCTGTATGTTGTACATACCAAATACAGATAAAGCGAATCTCTGCCCCCAGGAAGATAGCGTCTCATTCTCTTTGCTTGAGGAAATATGAATATTTTCTTTCCTGTCTTTCTAACAAATCATCATTATGCTGCTCTTTTCATTCTGATCTCATCCTGATCCTATAATTGACTCTTCTATCTGTAAAGCAGAATATTGCTCGGGGATGCATTGATGAAAAAATATTTTACAACCTGTGATACCCATTGTGTTTTTCCAGGAAACTGTTTTGACATCTTCCATGATTGTAGTTGTCTTGGTAAATATTATTCAGCACTGCATTAAAACTTTTCCTCAATAGACAATAATACAAATAGCACTTAGTTGTTTCAGTTCTCTTCCACAAATTGACTTATTATTGACTCTCCTATGTCAGAAATTTAAACAGTTTATTTCCAGCTTGTCGAGTTTAAAGTGTACCTAAGGCCTCATACACACGGGCGTATTAGCAAAACGTTGGGACCTACATCAGGCAAAAATTTATGTTTCTGTCTGTGTTTTGCATCGGCATTAATGAGCGTCAGTGAGCGTCGGCGTCAATAGGCGTTTTTAAAAAAAACAAACCCATTCCTCTGCTATTTTTTAACCTGAAAATGCGTTGCTAAAAACGCCGGTTAACACCGCTACGGCGTCAATGCACGTTAGTGAGCTTTTTGCCGGCTCAGCGTCATAACGATACAGTCTCGGAATGCATGGGTCCCGCGTTCGATTTACAGTTTAATAACGCCGACGCCATCTACAGCTTAAAATGTCAGTGTTTTTATGGGGCCATTGAATAACATGGAGAGCTGCAAAAAACGCTGAAAAATGTGGCGTCAAAAAATGCCCGTGTGTATGAGGCCTTAATATTTGTTCTGTCTTCCAAGGTGTGTATACTGCAAATCTGGAATGGAGAATTCCTAGGATCAAGTTTTCAAACTTGGTAAACTACAGAGTAATTTATACGTTGTGTGTGTGTGTGTGTGTATGTGTATGTGTATGTGTATGCGTATATATATATATATATATATATATATATATATATATAT
>BLSH010538044.1:713003-728966 GCA_018402905.1 Glandirana rugosa
ACCCCCCCCCCCCCATCACTTTTTCAGCTTGTCTCCTTCTTTCCATGTATGCCCTGTCCAAATCCCCCCTCCCCCCCACAAGTATCATTTATATTGTGTAATTATCACAGACCTCAGACCAGCTTCCTGAGTGATGTCTCTCCTCCCGGACTCCTGTCTGTGTACAGGAACAGATCAGAGCTGAGGGAGTAGGGGCGGGTTCAGTGTGAAAGGCGGCCGGTGGGCGGGAAGAAGTGCAGTGCAGACCGCAGAGCGGAGATTGCGCCGTGTGGGACACCTAACACCTCGCACAAGCTGTGGGTGGATGACACTTGGTGCCCACACTTGCCGCACCCCTGCCTGCAAGCGACTGGAGTGGAGCCAATTTCCGACACTTGGCTCTGCTCCTGGATTCGCCGGGACTCCTCTCCAGGAATGGAATTTACCGCCACTCTGGCGCCCTCAGACGGCCGCCTGACCTGCCTTGTGGTGGTGCCGGTCCTGTGTCCATGCATACATAGGCATTTTGAAGCACTTTAGAGGCAGAAGAAAAACCCACTGTCGGCGCTTCCAGGAGCAGCAGTGTTTTGGCAGAAAAAATACTTGAGGCGTGTAAATACGCATTAATGCTAGGGACATTTAGTGCTAAAGCGTTATTTCCTTTCAGTGGCCAGAATAAATGATTATTCTGCCCAATGAAATTAATTAATGTCCAAGCGCTTGACACACCTAAATGCACCCAAACATATTACATGCGTTCGCAAATGTCAAACTTTTTTTTTCTGCCAAAATGCTGCTGCTGGGAGAAAAGGCATCTTGGAGAGATGGCCAAACGTCCAGTGTGCATGAGGCCTTATGTGGCACAAGTCAGTGGTGGGCTGCTTCTATTAGTTCCTTACCACCAGTGATGGGCGGTGCTCAATATTTTGGGGGGGCAATCAAACCTGCCCCCCTCACTCACACTTCCGTGACCGCCTGTACCCTCCCCCCTGCAGGAGATGGAAGGGAAGGCAGCGATCAGTGGCCCTACCTTTGGCTGCTCCTCGCTCCAGCTTATCATGGGGAGAGCTGGGTCGTTGTTTCTCCTCCTGGCCGAACGGGAAGTGGGTCCTGAGACCCGATTGTCCGGGAGTCCTAAGACTATGTGGCCCATCGGGTCTCAGGACCCGCTTCCTGATTGGCTGGGAGGAGAAGCAGGAAGACATTAGTGAATATTAATTCGCTAATGTCATACAACTGAGTGGGCTCAGGGTGCAGAGCTCTGCGTCCCGAGCCCACCCTTTTTTAAGTCAATTAGAGCCTCCGGCTCTAATCATGTGTTAAAAAAAAAACCCATTGAAATCCATACGTCTGGAGCCCTGCATGTAAATTAGGGGCTGGGCACATGGAGTGGGGGGCGGCGCCCCTGCACCCCTAATGGAGAGGCTGCCACTGCTTACCACACAGGTGTTTTGATTTCTGCAGAATTTTATTGGCTACATTCACACCATATGCATTGTGCTGCCACCCAATGTTACAGTTTGTAAGAGCCATTTTTTAAACCAATATCAATGTGTGCATGGCCATTAGGAATAATTATCCTCTATTTCCTGGCACTGAGCAGTGCCAAGAACTTACTGCATGCAGTTTCTTAGGAGTCAGAAATTTAGGCAGAAGGTGTCATATCTGCCTTTTTTATTGCTTATTACTTAGCAACAGCAATCAGGAAAAGCAAAAGCTGTTTCTACATATTTTATAGCATTCAGCAATGCTATGATAAAGCATTCTGTGGGACAAAATATAATGGAAAGTTGAGCCTGTCTTGTAGTGTTTTTTGCTATCTTTTGTCTTGTAGTAGAAATGATGTTTTTGAATGTGGCTCCTGGGAACTCTTAAAAAGAGCCAATTTTTAATTGAATGGATATTTTGAATGCAATTAATATATGGATAAAAATCTCTTATATTACAGTTGAGTGGTCATGCACAAGCATAAGACTGGAAACACAAGACCCGGAATGCCCCTAGTGGGCAGTTGGACCAGTCAGAGTATTCTTGTGCCCTTTAGTTTACAGTCAGGACAGTTTACAGTCGGTTTTTATCTTCTAAAGTTTGAGAATGCCTTGCCATGTTTGCATGTCTTGAAGTTGGGTCCTTTTAGGGAAATCATTTCACTTCTATTGGGTTCCTGTCATGAGGGCTTAGATAAAGAGCTTAGTCTAAAATCTCTTAAAGTTCAGGCATCTGCCACTAGGGGCAATAAATTACTTCCTCATAGGCAATCACCTTCTGTATTGTGCTTCCTCCGAGCTGTTAATCTAATTTAAACCTCCCCAATGATTCATCGCGCCTCAATGGGATTTATACTTAGTATTAAATTCTCTCATGTCAGGAGCTTTAAAACATTCCAGCTGCCATCAGTGAATATATATATATTTTTACAACGATTGGCATTTTTTTTTTTTTTTGAGACTTCTCTACTAGAAGGGAGGGAGGATAACACTGTACATACAGAAGTCTTACATTTTACAGGTTGTGATTATCTTTTTGATATTTGTTACAGTGGTCCGATAAATAAAGTTTACGTCAGCAAGGTTTTAACATTTAGATGCAGTAACTGCAATTTTCCATTTAACTGAAGTAATTATGATATTCCTTTGATGTGAGTTGTTTTTGTCCATTTAACAAGGCCTTGAGGTGGCACAGCCAGGTAGGTGCTTTAATAAAAAGAACATCTGATTGCCTATTTTCCCTACAGAAATAGCCAGAACCTCAGTTTAGCTCTTAGTCCCAGGAGGCTTCCTCTCATTATAGTTTACATATCTGTTTGCATAGTGATGCTAGTGCTCAGATGTCTTCTATAAAGATTATTTTTGTATCATGCTAAATGAAATGGTCTAAGCCTAGTCCTCGACAGAAAATGTTAGATTATAATTCCCTACTATTACTTGTCCCCTCCCCTTCCCCATTTTCAGAGTTAGATTGTGTAAATTCTAATTTAGTCCAGCAGCCACTCAAAAATATTTGCATGGCCATGTTAAAGCGGATAATTGTTTTGCTGTCACTTTGTAGTCACAGGGAACCTGTGCAGGCCTATCCACATAACTTTTTTCTTGGGAACACAGCAGCTTGTATTGTGTATGATGCAAAAGCAAAGCAGTTACTGAGCGATTGTGGCATCAATAAAATGCATTTTATAGTCATCTTGGTTGCAAAATACTAGATCAATAGGTAAATTATTACAAATATTAACTTGACAACCCCTTTTTTATGACTGTAACAGAATTATAATGATTTCCTGTGCATATATCATTTTTTGTCCTACTTTGCTTATTTTATAGCTATTGTTTATTGTAATAGCAACGTTCTTTATTTTGTTCATTTTAGATATATATTTTTTTAAATTCCCACAGATTCTAGTTATCAACCAGAGGAAACAATTCTACTTTTCTGTTTAATGTATGTGTGTTACTGGTTAATTTCTGAGAAAGCATATCTCATTCCAGAATGTGTGGGAATAAATCTTGGTTTTGTACATACACCTTTTGATGATACAACAGGTCATGTCACTTGCAGATACCAGCATAGACACTAGGGGGAGTACCATGTCAGCATTTCAGCTATGTGCTCTACTTGTTCTTCATGTCTTGTTGACTGAATGGTAATGGTGTAAAAGCGAATGCAACTCTTCCTCCACAGATAAGCACTCAGATGTACACAGGGTCAAAAAAGCATGATAGAAAAGAAAGGTTGAAAGAGTGGAGAAAAATCACAAGCACATAGTAGTAAGTGGAGTTAAAATTGCACTGAAGCTAAATCTACAGACTTAACTTTACCTTGTGTAGAAAATAAAGATAAATAAATAAAACCTCGCACCACCATTAACGCAAGGTTTAAGCTAATAAAGCGAGCGCTTGACTTGCTTGTCAGCTGAAAGATCACAGTTGTCAATTTCATACAATACATTGTATGGGTGGCACTTTCTCAAAGTAGAAATAACATTTAAAATATATCTTAAACCACTTATAGATACCAGCTGTAGTTGTGTTAAGTTTATCCTTGTATGGTACACACATCTATGAACACTTTCTAAAGCCACTCTTTCTATAGCAGGGATGAAAATGTCAGTGCATTTCCAGCTCACTCCTACGTGGCTGTTCTGTAAAGAGTTGGTTACAATAATTTGGTTTCTTATAGGGATTGGTTTTTATGGCAAATTATTATTATTTTTTTTTTCTATTAAAAGGCTAGGTTCACACGTTACATACACTGGTCCATTCAGACAAGGATGTCGCCCAGAACAGTCATATTTCATCATATTTTTTTCACAAACTTTTGAAAATATGACATGCACTTTACGTGACTGATTAACCTAATTTTGCCTTTTTAACTAATATACCCTACCAATGGCCCTGCTTGGTGATGGGAGGAATCCCTCCATCTTTCATATACTGTAGGAGTGTATTTGGGTCTGAAATGCATGTATTTTTAATAGAGTGGAGAGGAATTAGAACGCCTGTAATTTTTTTAATCCCCCCATCCCCATTAAAGGGGATTTACTTTACAATGTGTTCTGTTTACTTTCATCACTGAGAGCGAAAGAGATAAGGAAATATCAAAATTTGGGTTGTTCTAGAGATTTCCTCTTACTTTCTGTTTTGGTATTCGACATAACCCGAAGGGAAATCTCTCCCATGGAACACAGGTGGCAGGAAAGAAAAACTTGGCGGGGTTATAACAGTCCCTTACCCTATCCAACATGAAAATAAAAATTGTTCTTTTTTTCTGAGCTCCCCTTTTGTCTTGTAAATCCTAGAATGCTTGCTCACTTCAGAAGACCTAACCCACAAAATGACTCAGACCTTTGAATACTTTTCAGTCAGTTTTGTGAGCAGGTGGACCAGATTTAATGTAAACCTGTTATGTGAGAAATACCTTGTGAGAAATGGGCGATAGGAGGCAAATGATCCAAATGTAGATCAATCTCACATTCGAGATATAAAACATACTGAAATGTTCAGTTTCTTTGATTATTAGGCCCATTTCACACAGGCTATCCAAACAGGTCCGCCTGTCAGTTTTTCAGGTGGACCTGATCAGACTTTACTATGGAGTGGCAGATGTCAGCAGACAAATGTTTGCTGACACCCGCCGCCATCCAATCCGATCCTCTCCACCAAAAACAGTTGAATGGTGGTCCTATTCCCCATCCGTCTGGTGGATCAGATCTGACGGAAACAGGCAGTCCATTTCCATTCCATTGCCCCATAGAGAAGAGCGGGACTGTGTCTGTGTCCACTCTGCATATCGGAGTGGACACGGACATGTCACCCACCTGCTCAGTGGGCATCAGAGAAGAGAAAGTGTGCTTAGCAGAGACGCATGTGTGAAAGGGGCTTTAGTCTCCATGGGGCACTTTAGGGAAGAAATCCAAAAGGTATAAGAAAAAACAGGAGAACCAGATCAAATATTGAGACACTGTGAAGATTTTATTTGAGCTTACTGATAAGAGGCTAGGTGGTCTCTGGCTTGAATTGGTTACAAACATTAAAATCTGAGCAGCATCCAGCCGCTGAAGGCAAAGCCAGGCTTGTCCTGGTGAAGGTTTGTAAGGTAATAAGCCCTTTGTGCTTTCTCAACATTTGTTCTGGTGCTCCTGCTTTTTCCTTGTATCTCTTGGTAAAAAAGGGACTGCCATCTTTCTTTTTATAGTTTCTTTCATGAGTATTATGCTTTAATACTCTCTCATTCACTGACCCGAACAAGTATGCAGGAAATCTGAGACAAAGCCTTATATGCATACTTGTTGTAGGTCAGTGACCTAAACTACCGGCGTGGGAGGGTCTGTATGACTGTATGCAGTGAGCATTTTATGGCAACCCCACGTTTCTTTCATTTTTCCTTTAATTTCTATAGCACTGGAACTACCACATGTCATCTCTGAAGACACTCACACTCCAATAAAGAGAGAGAACTTAAAGCCTAACTCCAGGTTTCTTGTGAGTTTATTACAAGAAACAGACATAGAAGGGCGTACCAGCTTAGTGCATTATTCCACAAAAACACTTTATCAGAATAGTCATAAAACGTACTCACAAATGTATGCATAGAAAGCGCTCATTGAGTTACTCCTCCGTAGTTTAACAGTCTTAGATACAGAGCACTCCAAACTAAAGGGAGACCCTGCCGCATTTCGAAGGTTGCACATTCTTCAACAGAGCCAAACCATCAAAGAAGGTATGACCTTCGAAATGCTTCAGCCAGATTGGAACCCGGCAGTGTGCCCTGTGGTCTGGAGTGCTTTGTATCCATGACTGTTACGCTATGGAGAAGTAGCTCGATGAGCGTTTTCTATTCATACGATTGTGAGTACATTTTATGACTGTTCTTTAATAAAGTGCTTTTGTGGGATAACATCCCCAGTCCTAAAAGGCAGCAAAGCTTGAAGTGAATGCCCGTCATGTGAATTAATCTCCAGTACTTACACCAGGCTAGCACATTCATGCGCAGGAGGCATTTTCTCTGGCTTCTTTTGACTTTAAATAGATCGTTTTGACCAAGCTGGTCCAAAGAAACTATTTGCTTCACTAACAGATACACCCACTGGGAGTGCTGTATAAACTGTATTTAGCCTCAGCTACATGCAATATACACCAGCAGCTGAATGGCATTTCTCAGCCATTCACAGAAAGCCCTGTATTTCATCAATAAATATAGGGCTTCCTTTGATTGGCTGAGATGGAGGGGCAGGCAGGTGACGTCACAATCTCCACCTCAGCCAACCATAAGAAGCCTGTATTGCTTCCTGTGAATGGCTGAGCTGTGCTCAAACTGACTTGTTTTTGTTCTGGAATGGAACAGGAATTCCCCATCCTACTGCCAAAACACAGTGCTGTATACTGGATGTAGCTGATGCTAAATACAGTTTATACAACATTCCCAGGGGGCAGATACTGTATGCTAGTGAAGCAAATACTTTGTTTGGATCAGCTTGGTCCCAACAAACTGTTTAAAGTAACAAGAAACCTGGAAGGCTTTTACGCTGAGGAACTCTTCTTAATAACCTATACAAGCTAATAACCCACTAATGAAGCCATATAATATATCATACAGTTTTTCTCTATCTACCTGTATATAGTTATAGCAAAGATCTAACCTGTGTAACAAGCTCTGGGAACTTTAATAAACACTGCGCTAAAGTTTCTGATAGCTAAACGAAGTGTGTTTTCTGGTGTCTCTTTTTAGGTAATTAATTTGAAAAAGGCAGACAAAAGAGAGATTCTAGAGTTCAATCAGTTTGTTAGCGGCGTATTGTTCGAATAAAAATGACATGGCACTTGTCCAGGCTTGGATAAAGGATTACTGTAACTGCATCCTCCTGAGCTCAAAAGAGTATCTTCCAAGAAATGTGAGTTGTAAGATGCTCGGGACAATTTACCTAATGTGAAGGTAAATCCCAGAGGCTGTGGCACATGATTTTGGGTCAGATGAACTACAATATGCCATTGTTTGGCTATATTTTCACTGCTCGACAATTTGCGTTCAGCTTAACTTGCTTCATTGCTTCTCACTGTGTTACAAAATCCTCCGGAAGAAGAGAGACTAGAAAGCTTAGGGATATTAACCCAGGCATAGACTAAAGATTCCCAGGAAGGATGGAAGTGGATAGGTAGGCATATGGTTTCCATTTCGGCCAATAAACAGAAATATGACTTCTGTTTTATGGCGCAAAATACATAAAATGCCATAGTGGCTTTTTTGGCCTTTTTTTTTCAAAAAGAGTGAGCAGAGTACAAAGTGCACGTGCTTTTTTTTTGTTTTTTTTAACCAATCATGAAACATGTTTTGTTGGCTGGCTATACTAAATCTGATCTCTCTGTTAGTACTCATTATTGTTTTTTTCCTGTCACAACAGGTTGCTGTGTTTTCTTGTATACCATACTTACCTACTTACCTATCTACTCCAGTTTCACCAGATAAACTACAGTCCTTTAAAAATATTTTAAGAATAAACAAGGACACAGCCTATCTACCCATAATGTTTGATTTTTGTATTAGTTGAGTACTTCAGGCCACCTAACTGTAGCTAAGGATAATGCTGTTTCATATACTGAAAATTCTGCTACTTTGCTGCTACAGACAGAAAATGGAATACTTCACTCATTTCACTTTTTTCTTGAGTTTTAATGTACACATTTCATTAATGCAGAAAGAAAAATACTATGTCCCTGCTTCATATCATCTGCTAAATATATAAAAACCATGGCAAAATATACAGATGTTCCTCCCAAAATACCTTTGGGGACAGGGCCTATGTGAATGGTTTGTGTACTCAGGAAAGTGTTGTGAATTTGTTGCTCCTTTTTCATTGAAAAAATGAAACAAAGGAAGAACACAACTTATGAATTTTTACAGTGAAACGCTAGGCTTTTTTACTTTATGAGTTCTTATTCCATACCCATACTAATTTATTCTTTATTCTTACAGCTTTGAATGTAAATAACTCTTTTTTGCTTTTTGTCAGTTTTGTCTATTTTCCATAGCACCTCACTATTGTCACTGTACTTGTCATATATTGAACGTTACATGAGTTCATATCTTTGCTACGTGACTTGATATATAATGTATTAACTTAATCTTTTGCTTTTATTGTTCACTTCATTTATAATTATTATCATTTGCTGTTTATTTAACCAAGGACTTGAATTTACACACCTGTGTTTACTCTGACTTCCAGGCATTATTCGTTTGTTGAACAAACCTTCTAATATGATGGTAATACTAATGACCTTTCTTCAGCATTCAGTACTTTATTTTTTCTGCATCCACCCAATCAGAGTGGAAAAAGTACCATCTACCAAGCAGCAGAACTGGAGAGTTGACTCTGTTCATATCAAAGGAAACACAGGCTATGAAGTGGTTAAAAGGCTCTCACTAGAGAACTACAAGCTGTGCCAAAAGAATTGTTGATTTTTATTTCCACTTGAGGTTTGCACTTGTGCCTGTGAGGATTTTAAAATGAACATGTTAGTCCCTTGGTGCCCAACATGTGGGTTGCATGCGACCCTCTGTGTGCAGCCCACCAGCTATTGGGCACCATATAGATACGAGAAACGTACTTTGGGCAGAGAGCAAATATTGAAATCCATGTAGTTGCATGCATGTACTGTAACAATCAGGGGCTAGCATAGCCAAAGATCCAGCTTCAGTTTGCATAACTTCTGCAGCTATAGTCTTTATTGAGTCAACAGGGTGAACTCTTTGGCTTAAAGGCAACCTGTGAGAATAGAAATATGATAGCAGCCATTTGTACATTTTTTAAAGGATAAGACTCCATGGGTATCATCCTTATCCTGGATTTTCTATCCAGTGAATAACTGCAGGACAAGAGTTCAAACATTTCAAACTTCCATGATTGAATGGTAATTTCAGGTAAAATACTCACTTGGTTGAGTAGTTAAGAAGGATGAGGATGGCAGCCCTGGAACTTGCACCTTTAAAAACAAGTCAGTAGCATTCTGGTTCTGTATTTCTATTCTAAAGTTCAAATTAAATCACCCATCTTAATCTTTGTGCAGAGTACACAGTAGTAGGTAGACATTTTTACAGTATAGATGTCAGGTTTCTATGGTAGTGAGCCATTTTAGGAAGCCAACTAAGGGTTCCCAGGCTACGGAGTCTAAGCCCCAGCCTGCTTCTTCCCCAGGGCCCCTGATGGTGGGGATAGACTTGCAGCAAACTGGAACCAGGTCACAGCCCCCAGGAACGCTCAGCAGACAATGCGGAGACCACTCGTGTGTGCAGAGTACAGATGGCAGGAGACAGAAGAGAATCTAGGAAATGAGCTGAAGTCAGGGCAAGTGGCAGACAAGTGAAAACGGTAGACAAAGCCGGGGTTGGTTCATGGGTAGTCAGGCACAGAATACAAGTAATAAGGCAAACCAGGAGCACAGAGAAACTAGGAAGTTAATAAGGAATCCACATGCTCCATCAACCTACCAGGTGCTCAAACTTCAAATTTGAGGGACCTCTAAGTAATAGGAGGTCATAACAGCATTCATTGACACCAACAATCTCAATGCCAGAAACGTGTGATACACGTGGAAATCCTTCAACCACTAGGGGACTCCCATGCTATTGGTTTAGATCTCAATCTCTCCTCAGTATAGCCGACAAGTATCAGCACCAGAAAGAAAACCACATTGTGTTATACCTGAGTATGATTATTTATTGCTCAGAGGTACTCACAACGTTAGCAGCAAAAACTAGGACAACATTGGTACCTCCGCATAGAAACTGGCGTGCATGATGATGTCGCAAATAAGCTCCGCTCAATGTGTTTTGTTACCAGGGAACGTCTTCAGGGGACCAAGTACTGTCCCTGATCACCAGTTACAGTATCCCCAGACCATTGTAGCTAGAAACAGTGTTCCTGATTGCCACCACACCAGACCAGTGCAGCCAGCAGCAGTTTTACTGGTCACTGCCATACCAGTCCCAGTGTTGCCAGATCAGTGTATGTCAGCAACAGTGTTCCTGATCACTGTCGCATCAGTGCAGTGTTGCCTCTGCCACACTAGTCTCCAGAGTCAATAGACTAGTGTAAACCAGAAAAAGTGTTCTTGATTGCCGCCACACGAGTCTAAGTGCCACCAGACCAGTGCATCCAGCAACAGTGTTCCTGATCGCTGCCAAAGTGTTGCCTCTGCCTTTGGGCTGTAATACCCCTGGCCTGTTTATTGACCACGTTTCTGCCTGGGCCGATTCTTTGCCTGTTTGCTGACCATGGCTCTGCCTGATGCCCGATCTGACCTATCTGTACAGTCGAATGACTATGTTTCTGTGAGACACCAGTCCCAGCCATCCCCTGTGGACAACTGCACTCCTGGAACCGCATGAACTATTTTGTTGTTCCTTTCTTCAACTCCCTGTTATCCTGGCCAGCAAACATGGCAATCCTGGGGCCAGCCATGTTCTAGTAGGATAGGCTTGCTTGGGTTATAGGAATGGGGTCTGCTATAGGTGATGCTACACCAAGCTATATTCCTTCATAGAGAGGCTACAATTACAGTACATTGGTTTGATACAATTAGTTGATTTGTGTGATGCACAAGATATGTCTGTAAATAACCAGTCCGAACAGTGAAAAAGTCTCACATATGTTGAATGACCATACCTGGAGGTGTAGTAAAATATGTTTTGTGTTGTGATTTTAATAGTTCCACCATGCCTCTTAAATAATACCATGGCGTTTTTACTCTCCAAAATGTGGTAATTTTTTTCGGTGTTTTCATTGTTCTGGTGCTCCGGGGCCTCCAATAGTGTAATAGGTAGTCAGAAAAGTAGGTGTGTAATTTGAGCCCCTAGAAAGTGTTTAGGTGCTCCTTGGATTTTGGACCTCTATGTGTTTAGGCTGTAAAAAAATCTCACATATATTGTATCTCCATGCTTGGGAGGAGTAGCAGAAGGTGTTTTGGGGTGTAATTCTAAGTATGCCTATAGTGTGTGTTAGTAAGATCTTATTAATTGACAACTTGTGTACAAAAAATACATTTTTATTCCCTGCATTTTCCAGAAACTTTGCAAAAAATTACATTTTCAAAAGTCTCACTAAGAAATATTTATTATTTGCAAAGTTTCATAACAGAAACAATTTTTTTCCCCTTTATATGCCAAAAAAAAAATAAAAACCCACTGGTGATTGAACATCATGAAAAGAAAGCTCTATCTGTCTCAAAAAACAACATACAATTGATTTGGGTACAATGTTGTATGCCTGAGTAATTGTCATTCAAAATGTAACAGCGCTGAAAAATGAAAAATTACTCAGACTGGAGGTAGGCTACACAATCCAGATTTAAAGTGGCTAAAAAAAAGCACCATATATGTAAATAAAAGAAAGAAATTAAAAATTGTGAAAAGAAAGGTACTATGCATTTAAATAAAATAAATAAATGCATGTATGTATTTGTATGTATATAAATACAAGTTTTGTGAACAATACTCAACAAAAACAAAACATAAGCTTAAACTCGTAATAAATAAAAGCAAGAACCACATAAACCGGCCTATCACTCTAAGCATGCTCTGGACTACAGTACAAAGTAAAGCTTAAGCTTAACTTTGTACAAAAACACACAGGTGTGGTACAATGTCAAGTATTTTCATACTTGGATCAAAAGATTTTAACAAATTGACTGCAAATGACGGAAAACACCTGTGAAGGTAAAAATGGATAGCGAGCACCTGAACACATTTCAGTTCACGCAATTAAAGTATTTCTCAGCATTAGCATGGAAAGAATAATGTACTCTGCGGTTTGATGTCTTTTATTAAGGAACAAAAGATTTGCAAGTTATTCACTTCAGATTGAGCCTCGCCATTATGTAGAAAGGGAGGTTTAATGAATCATTGTTTGACTTAGATAGTCAAAGTATTTGAGTATTAAATAGACTTAGATGTGGACATAGCACGTCTTTCACAGTTCTTGTATTTAACCATGATTAATTGCCATTCAATGATTATTTAATTACCTGAGGAGAAATCTAAGAACAGTGTGTATTCTGATTAAGTTTTTTTAATGTTATAGGATACACATTGCTGTTGTGAATGTGTTCTTGACAAGAGGATATTACCCATAGTACTAAAGGTGCTTGTCACACCTGGGTTCATTGAGATTAACTGAACATAAAGTAAGAGACCAGGAAGTAAAAAGAATGATTAGGCGAAATATAAAAAGTACAGCTATGTACAATGAAGTCAAAGTAAAATTTATTACCTTGTAAATGAACTGTAGCCTTTGTTAATCTGTGCTGTTTAGGAACCTATAATGCATAATGACTAAAATAAATGATTGAATACAATTGCTTATTGAGTTTTACTTGCTGTTCAGACAATATTAAAATTTCAACTGCGTGATTTTGTGGCCAGATAATACAGGACAAAGTGATAATATATTATTTCCTGTAGTCAATCAAGTTGTTAAATTTTACAGTTGAATATTACAGCTTACTCAGGTAGGAAACTGTACTTTTCACATATTTTATTAGTGGCACTGCTAGTTTACTAAACTAAGACAGATATAAAAGTGAAAAAGTAATGCAGCTCTGAAAACCTTCATAAATCACTAAAGTGGTTGTTAACCCGCTGTATCCAAGTCACACCATCCTCTCTGTTAAATAACGTAATCTGCCCCTGTGTCTGTGTTTTATAAAAACAATGCAGCTATATACCTGATTTCAGTGCTCACGTGACCGGCCCTCTCCTCTCTCGGCCTGACAGCTGCAGATTCCCCCGCTGACGTCAGTCAGGAGGGGAGGAGGAGATGAGGAGAGAGCCGGTCAGTCTCGTGAGCGCCAAATGCGCTCTAAAATCAGGTATATAGCTGCATTATTTTTATAAGACACAGGAACAGGTTACATTATTTACCGGAGAGGATGGTGTGAAAATTATCTGTAATTTTAGCAGCAGGAGGGGAAGGGGCAGGCACAAACATGAAGCTGACAGGCAGGGATGGAGGGGGGAAGAGGACAGAGGAGAGACAGAAGACACAGCGGATGACGGAGGCACGTAAACTGACCACGGTGTCAGGGCTCAGCAGCCATGATAAACTGTGGTCAGTTTACCGGGGGGAGGGCAGAGCCAGGCAGGATCAGCCAGGTATTTCAATGACACAGCACAAACACTGTGCTGTATAATATGCTTTAAAGGAACAGGATCCATTTTTTTTAGGGTAACAAACACTTTAGGTTTATTTTTTTTTAATGCAAGCAGTTTAAGTTTCTGAATTTGATTTAGTATAAGTCTCTTGCAATCTCTTGCAAAGCTCAGATTAGGAGAAGAAGCACAAGGAGCCATTCAGCTTTGTTGCTGTGCTCATGTACCAAGAATATGCATGCTGTTATGAGTAGAGAGCAGAGGGACAGAGAGGTGAGCTCCACAGTGTGCTGCTTCATGTCTCATGATTTAGTCATAGGCTGTGAAGAAACACCACATGCAAGTGTTAATTAACTGCCTCCTTCCAGACAAAGCTGTGCTTTGGGGCAGGGTGGTCTATATCACAAGACTGGATGGAGAGAAATGCATGTCCTTTTGTAGGTGCAACAGCTACCTTGTATTTTATCTGTGTAATTTTCTCTTTGCCTAGAGTTCAACTTTAAGTGAAACTTCATGCAACACATTGGGGGGGGGATTTACTAAAACTGGAGCACTCAGAATCTGGTGCAGCCTTGCATGGTAGCATGTTTAGCTTGTTTAATTAAGCTTTGACAATAAAACCTGGAAGAGGATTGGTTTCTATGCAGAGCTGCACCAGATTTTGCACTCACCAGTTTTAGTAAATCTCCCTCATTGTTTGCTTTGATTATGAATGCTGATGTAATTTAACACATTCTTTAGTGTTGTCCCTAGTAAATAATACAATGTAATGTGCTTGTGCAAAAAGTGATTGCAGAGAAAAATGACTATGATTGTGCCACTTGCAGGATCATTGGTTTGCTCAATCTGCTCCTTCTGTCCCCATAATTATCCCCAAGTATTTTAAATGCATAGCAGGAGATGAAGCCCTGACTAAGTTACATGTCACACAAGTCAGTTGTAAGCTCTGGAACAACTCTTCTATTTTCAACATAGGATGCCACAAGACATCTTAGTACTGTAATTTATTAACAAGATGTGGCTGCTTCCCGTACTTGGTTTCAGTTACACTGAGGGCCAATTCACACCACATGCACACTGCATCAAAAACGCATGGAAAGTAGGTTATGTGGTTTCCAATGGCATAGTTCACACCAGTGCAGTCAGTTCCAGGATTTCCAGTTCCAGAAAAAAATGTAGAACATGTTGCATTTTTCCTGCACTGGACTGTACTGAAATACAGTAAAACGCATAAAAAATGCACCGGAATGCATCGAAATGCATCAAAAATACACCAGACACCAGTACAGTGAAAAAACTGAAAAAAGAAGAAAAAAAGCACCTGAAATGCAATCGGAAACGCATCAAAAACGGACCAAAAACGTGCACACAAAAAAACGCATTTGAAAGGGATTTGGAGTGCATTTTTGTGGTGTGAACCAGCTCTGAATTAAATTTATTGACATGAGTAGTGAACCTTTAACCAGTAACAAAAGAACAGGATGACTTTAATAAATATAGATGACAAAATGGACTATATTAACCACTTCAGCCCCGGAAGGATTTCCAGCTTTAGGACCGGAGCCCTTTTTTCAATTTGGCACTTCGCCGCTTCAAATGGTAATTGCGCGGTCATGCAATGCAGTAGCCAAACGAAATTTGCATCCTTTTTTTCCCACAAATAGAGCTTTCTTTTGGTGGTATTTGTTCACCACTGTGCTTTTTAATTTTTGCGATATAAACAAAAATATAACGGAAATTTTGAAAAAAAATGATATTTTCAACTTTATAGGAGATACTGAGAAAAGTTCTTCAGACAGCCGCACTCCAAAAATTGCCGTTTATTGGTAAAATCAAATGACATACAAGCAGAGCATATTGGGGGACAAACTGCAGGTACAAAAGCTGACGCGTTTCACGTCTATATCTGACGCTTAATCATAGCTCATGAAACGCTATGATTAAGCGTCAGATATAGACGTGAAATGCGTCAGCTTTTGTACCTGGGGTTTGTCCCCCAATATGCTCTGCTTGTATGTCATTTGATTTTACCAATAAACGGCAATTTTTGGAGTGCGGCTGTCTGAAGAACTTTTCTCAGTATCTCCTGTATCATGGCGGAGCCTGCACCCTATGGAAGCGGTCACATCTGTGGAGTGAAGCCGTGGCTTTGAGCGGGTATTGTCTTCCCTTATTTTCAACTTTATGTTATTACAAAAATACAATAAACTAAATTTTAGTCATAAATTTTTGCCAAAATGCATTCAGCCACATGTCTCGGGTAAAAAAAAAGCCAAATCGCGTATATTTATTGCTTTGCGCAAAAGTTATAGCGTCTACAAACTAGGGTACATTTTCTGGAATTTCCGCAGC
>BLSH010538044.1:737645-755028 GCA_018402905.1 Glandirana rugosa
TATATATGTATGTGTATGTGTGTGTGTATATATATATATATATATATATATATATATATATAGAGTGTTCTTCAAAATAAGTCAAATATATTACCAAAAATACAATACAAATATGAAAAGTAAAAAAGCCGGCAAATGGCTTGTAACAGTCATTTTCAGGGCATGGTGTTCAGATGTAGTCCAACCAAAAGGTTTGCTTTTCTTTATACCAGAGATCTACTTCAGTGGTCCAGGTTCATGGCAACTAGTCAGACCCAGCTGTGATTTCGAGTTATTCTGAAATACGCAACTGTCAGTTTTCCAGTGCAGGTCTGAAAGTGAAAGAAAGAACCCGATTATTTTCTAAAATTAAATTTATGCTTATTTTCTTTCAAACCATAATCTTCTTGCCTGCATATTGTGTTCATCCAAGTATGTATTGCTATACATTCATGCGTAATTGTATGTAAAGTCGGGTAAACAAATACCAAAAGACAACCAGCTTCTGTCGAACAGTCTTGCTGGAAAGCCAATGGCTGCAAGCGCTGATCAATGTATTTTAGCGTGGGGGATCCCTTCTTCCACATCGCTTGTGTTGATGTGGGTGTCTGCCAGGTTTTTTTTGTTCAAGCCACTGGTTGAATGAAAAAAAAAACTGTGTGCGTGTATACTTGGCTTAAGTGTAGGGAAACATGATATTATCTGAAAATAATATATTAACTATTAGGTAAACTGGAGGGCATATGGGGTGACCCATCTTAGTCACATAATTTCAAATGGGAAACTGCTGACGTTTGAGGTCTTACAGCAACAATATGGGATCCCTGCATCCATGCACTTTTTATACCTCCAGTTGAAACATGCGGTTAAAGCACAGAGTGGCTCTTCGGAGTGGCACCTATCTCCAACTTCATTTTTGACCTCATTAGAGGGACAGACTCATCCAAGGGTCTCATATCGCAATGCTATGCTATACTATTACAGGCCAACTTGAGGCACCACCCTATGACAATAATAGAAAAATGGGAACAAGATGTTGGTCAGATGAATGGTGACCAGTGGAAGAAAATCTTTCAGGGGATTGGTGTGTGCTCTTTAAATGTTACGCAGCGTCTTACCCAACTGTATATCCTCTACAGAGTATTATTTACTCTCCACCAGATGAGACTATCAATGGAACCTACCTGTACGAGATGCAAGAGGGATCATGGGGACCTTATCCATAAGCTGTGGAGATGTCCAAAACTCCACACATATTGGAAAAAGGTAGTAGACAAAATAAACATAGTCTTTAATATTACTCTTTCATTGGAGCCTAGGACTTGTTTCCTAGGTGTCATGGAGGAATATGACTGGGAGCCACAAACCAGAGAGGTAGTCCATAGGGTGCTTTTTTTTTTTTATGCTAGGAAGTTAATCATTGTACACTGGAAATCTGAAGACTCGGCTACAATGCGGGAATGGGTTAGGAATGTTGGTGAGTCACTGAGAATGGAAAAGCTCATTTATCAACACAGGGGGAGTTTGGTTAAATTTGAGAGAATTTGGGCAACATGCCTGGGTGTGCCGGGATTAGCTCCGGCAGATGTGGTCATGGACAGACTGATTGGAATCAATACGGGCTAAATGCTGATGATATAGGTGCAACAGATTGTACTGGCATCACATGATTGTAGAACATGTTTTATGGAAATGCTTCTATGATATTGATGGCTTATGTGATATTTTCACAAATGAATGTAATTCTAGCAACTTGTAATGCTTTGTTATATCTTTAATAAACTTTTTTTCTGGATAAAAAAAAAAAACGATTAGATAAACATCTGAGTGATTCCAGTACCTCAGAGGCTGTACTAACAGAAATAAATATGATAGGTTAATAGTTAAATTTGAGAGAATTTGGGCAACATGCCTGGGTGTGCCAGGATTAGCTCCGGCAGATGTGGTCATGGACAGACTGATTGGAATCAATACGGGCTAAATGCTGATGATATAGGTGCAACAGATTGTACTGGCATCACATGATTGTAGAACATGTTTTATGGAAATGCTTCTATGATATTGATGGTTTATGTGATATTTTCACAATTGAATGTAATACTAGCAACTTGTAATGCTTTGTTATATCTTTAATAAAAAAAAATTCTGGATAAAAAAAACAAAAAAAACGATTAGATAAACATCTGAGTGATTCCAGTACCTCAGAGGCTGTACTAACAGAAATGAATATGATAGGTTAATAGTGTTTGCAAAGTTTATTAACTCACAACCCTTTCTTACAGTATCAAATGTGATAGATTTTAGAAAAAAGCATGGTGACACTATGGGGTTGATTTACTAAATTTGGAAAGTGCAAAATCTGGTGCATCTGTGCATGGTAGCCAATCAGCTTCTAACTTCAGCTTGTGCCATTAAGCTTTGACGAAAAACAAAACGGAAGCTGATTGGTTTCTATGCAGATTTTGCATTCAGCTTTAGTAAATCAACCCCTATAAGTCCTTCTGAAAAGACTCATAAAGTGAGCTCTTATCAGTATTTTCTATTGGCCTCTTAAATTTTGTCTGTGGCACTTACCTTCTAACACTTTTTGCTCAGGTGATAAATAAGCAACTGAAGGGCACTCTGTGATATTCTGCATCGTACATGCTTTCAGCACCTAGTCCTGCTTTGAACTAAAGGACTATTGATTAAAAGGTTGTGGTAAGATGAAAAAGAGGAAGGTGTAATTTCAGTTTATTTTCACTTTTGTACCTTTTAGATGATTCCTTTACTAGCTTGCTCTCTAGGAGTGTACACAAAGAGCCCCTAATGCTTTCTGTTCGGTTAACTCCTGAAATGAAACATAATACATTGGTTGTTAGAGAAAACACATTGCTGAATGGGAAGCATTGAGTTTCAACTTTGGCATTTAAGCTTTTACCATGTACATGTCATTTTGTTTTCTTTTTTGCAGGAAGGATTCTGAACCGATTCTCCAAAGATATTGGACATCTGGACGACTTGCTGCCTTTTACATTTTTGGACTTCTTGCAGGTAATTCTTATCTGACCCTTGCACTGTGTATATTTATTAATCAGTACCAAAATTATACTTTCAAATAATTCCCATATTCTTGGTAACTAATGTTTGTTTTAAATTATTACAAATAAAAGTGTAACAGAAATCTCATAATTTTGCTGGTGGCTAGAACAAAGATATTCCCTGTATTCAGCTCTGCAGGTTAGCAGAGGGGACTTACGTAAACTTGCTTCGCTTTTTAACACTTCAGTAAAATGCGTAAGGACTCATTCATACCAGAACACAGTGCGGGAAACTACGTTCTGTGTGCATTTCCTGCACCGTGTTTAAAATGCACTGGGTGTGCAATCTGCTGTGGTTGTCAATATAATCCTACCCAAAAACGCAGATTGCAAAGTGCTTTTGTCTGCACCAGATTGCACGGCACTGCAGTGCAATTTCAGGGTCGATTCACACTGGTGCGATCTAGTATGATTTCAGGACCAGTTTACACCTGAATCTCACAGGAACGCGGTCAGTGTTCCTGTGCGACTCAGTGCCTTGCGATTTGCAGCTCATGCATTTGAATGGGCTGAAACTGCACTGAATCACACCTGAAGTAGCGCATGTTTTACTTTTAAAAAATGCATTGCATTGATCACATGGTACCCCAGTGCTGGTGCAGGTTAACGCACTGCAATTGCAATCTATGTTTGGGGCGTTGTTTAGATTATATTGAGACCTGCAGCACACAAACTGTGCACAGAACGCAGATTTCCCACACTGCGCTTCGTTATGAACGAGCCCCTAACCCATTTAAATGAATGGGCTGGAAATCACACTGCACAGTGTTCCTGTGGGATTCAGGTGTGAACCGGCCCTTATAGTTTTGCAAACATAAAGTAGAAGCCATGCATCATTAAAGAGGTGCTCCAGTGATGTTACAGTACATATATGTTGTGTCTCTTCACCCATAAAAAGACTGCCTAACGATGGAACTAGCTCACAAGATTTTGCTACTTACCAGTAGATTGTTTAAACGCTGTCATTATCATAACACATGTCTTTTACATATTCTGTTGTAAATCAACGCTGTCCGGATTAGCGGTTATATCCGCGTTTATGTCTGATTGTATTTACCTGAAAACCAAATAAAAACTATTTTGAAAAAAAAAAGAGGTGCTCCATCAAATACTGTAGTAGCCCAATTTTAATATTAGAACCTGTCCACGAATCCAGCTGTGTCTTTACCCAAGCCGATTTTTCAAACGGCTCTTGGGTGCTGCCACTGCCATTTCTTGTTAGGGAGACTGGCAGTGAAACCTTGATGCATTTTGTGAATGGCCCAGTGGCAGGGGAAGGAGGAGGGGGGCTGCTTCGCAGAAGTAGGAGTGGGTACCTGTCAAAACCAGGTACCCACTCCCCTTCCCCCAAAAGGTGCCAGAGGGAAGGAGGAAGCAGGAGGTTTCTAATCACACTTCACAAATAGAGCATTGTGGCTGAATTAAAATCCAGTTTACCTAGGGGTTACCTGATACCTGCTTTAACTGCTTGCCGCCTGCCCACAGTAGTTTTACAGTCGCCACCTGTCTTCCGGGTTTGGGGCGCACGCATGCGGACATGGTCGAGCGTGGCTTGAGTTTGGCGGCAAATTGCAGCCAATGATTTCTGTTTAAATCCGCTGATCAGCTGTGTTCAATCACATGCAGAGTATTGTGTTTACAAAAACACAGAACTCTGTGTGCAGTGAACAGCAAACTGGCTGTAAAAGCAGCACATGTTGCACACGTTACACATTGTTAGGCACACAGTTAACCCCTTGATTGCCCCTAAATGGTAACCCCTTCCCAGCCAGTGTCGTTAGTACAGTGTCCGTAGAGGGGAGGGGAAAGGGATTTATTGGCACTTTAACCACTTGCCGCCCGCCCACTGTCGAATGATGGCGGGGCGGTGCCGCTCTCGTTCTGGGACGACGTCATATGACGTTGTGCCAGAAAGGCTGTGCAGCTAATGATATCAGTCATTTAGTAACCGTCCGGGTAGTGTCTGTTAGTGCCAGATTTCCCACCAATGACAGTCACACTATAAGTCACTGATTACAATATAGCGTCTATAGCTGTGTAAATTCCAGTATATATACCATGGTTTTAAGACGCTATAACTTTTTTTTATCAAAGACATGTAGCAGAATACATTTTGGCCTAGTTTTTATTTATTTATTTATGTTTTATTGGATGTTTTATAACGGAAAGTAGAAAATATTGGGGGTTTTTTTTCACTTTTTTTTGTCTTTTTTGTTTATATATTAAAAATTAAAAAACCCAGTGGTGATCAAATATCCCCAAAAATAAGCTATATTTGCGTGAAAAGAAATGATATAAATTGAATTTGCATTCAGTGTTGGGAGTTAAAGTAGCACAATTGCCAGTTAAAGTAGCGCAGTGCTGAATAGCAAAAAAATGCCCTGGCCATGAAGGGGAGAAAACCCTCCTGAGGTCAAGTGGCTAAGGTACAGAGACATATGACCATTTTGGATTGAATTCCATATGCTGACTCAAAGTGGAGACACCCAAAATCCAGCATGCATAAACATTACTCATTACAGTCTTTTTTTTTTTATATTTTATCAAGCGCATCCACTGCTGTCCTGCTCTGTGCAGATTAGGTATCAAATGATTTATCTCTTTGAGTGGGAAAAAGTGGGTATTGCTCTCTAGCAGGATCTTAAGCCTGTTTTATTCTAAAAATGTATAAATCTATATCTATAAATTTGCCCCTCGGTTTTTTCCCTGTTTTTTTTTTTTAAGATATGGATACGTTCAATTACTGTTCAGTTAGATATAATATTAACACGAGGCCTCAGACATACAATTGCAGAGAATTCAGAAGTGTCCTTTTTCGAATAATTTTTCTTATATAATACACTTGTCACAGATTCCATTGTTTCATAAATGGTCATGACTAAAACAAACAGGTGAATAAAGCTGTTCTAAAGTGAAAATGTTTTTTACCTTGATGCATTCTATGCATTAGGGTAAAAAAAAGCTCCACTGCCCGTCCTAGCTCCCCTGCCCCTAAAAGACTTAGGTGGCTCCTCTCACAATCCAGTGCTGTTCTAGTTCCAGTACCACTCCTCCACTTCCTGGTCTCACGGAAGATACAGGCAGTAGAAGGAACAATAGGCTTCCACTGCGGTCACTGGAATACACTGGATAATAACATTATTTAATGTGTTCCTAAAGCACTCCATACTAATAAGTTGTAGTATGGAGTGCATTTTAGAAAAGTTGGCTCTTTTGAATTTTAGTGTTGTTGTACTACTCTTGTGCCTCCTTTTCCTATAATTTATGCTGAATGTAATTATCCTGCGATCACTAGTTCCCAAGTTGTCCCATATTTCCACATCTGCAACCAGATCTGAGTCATTTGTAGTAAAGAGCAATGCATTCTTTCTAGTTGGGGAATCCACCAATTGGGACTTGTCCTGTAAGACATTTAAGAAATGACAAGCCTTTAATAAATGAGCTGTCCCTTCTGCCCAGTCAATATCTGGATAGCTGAAGTCCCCCATTATGATGACCTTGCCCTGCCTCGCTGTCATTTCTACCCGTGATAGGACATCCAACTTCCTTCAAGTTAGGGGGCCTGTAACTTACCCCTGCTATTAATTTCCCACTTGCTTTTTCCCTTTGGAGTTCCACCCACATGGATTCCACCTCCCCCCATGCCCCATTTGCAATGTCAATTTGTAACAAATTTGCATGGCAAGTCTCTAGCAAGAGCAAAGTTGCAGTGGTGAGCCTACAGAAAGAGGTCTGCAAGTCTACAGCATGGAAATTGAGCCACGATGACCCCTGTGGTGGGAGGACTATTGCACAACATAACTGAACCAGAACTTGCAGCGGACTTGCAGAATGTTTGCAAAGAAAGAGTCATGCAATTGTACAACAAACTTGTGAAGTCTGGCAAGTCTAGCAATAGCTTAGCAAACTCTGTGACACTGTATATGCTTGGTTGTAAAGTGCAAATATGAGATGATACACAACTCATCCCTTATTGTAATGTAAAGATAATCAAACCAAAATACTTTGATTTTCAACCCTATTGCTGCCAGAGCCGTTTTTGTTTTTTGTTTTTTTGCACACATGTTTAACCACTTCAGCCCCAGAAGGATTTCCCATGTTAGGACCAGAGCACTTTTTGTGATTCACTTATTTAACTGACAATTGCACGGTCGTGCAACGTTGTACCCAAGCAAAATTTGCATCCTTTTCCCCCACAAATAGAGCTTTCTTTTGGTGGTATTTGATCCTCTCTGTGTCATTTCTGATCACCGCTTTAAACTAAAAAAAGCTACAATTTTGCAAAAAGAAAACCAATATTTCTTACTTTTTGATAAAATTCAAATCCAAAAAAAAATGTATTCATTGGTTTTGGCTGATTTATATTCTTCCTCATATTTTTGGTAAAAAAAAAAATGTAAATTGCCGTTTATTGATTGGTTTGCGCAAAAGTTGACACGTTTACAAACCATGAGAATTAATTTCTGGCGTTTTTACAATTTTTTTTTTTTACTAGTATTGGCGGCGATCTGGACTATGATATTGCATCGGTTTTGTCGGACATTTTTGACACTTTTTTGGGACCAATGACATTTATAAAACGATCGGAAATGTAAATATCCACTGATTACTGTGTAAATGTCATTGACAGTGAAGGGGTTAACCTGCAGGGGGCAATCTAGAGGTTAAGTGTGTTCCCTAGGTGTGTTCTAACTGTGAGGGGGCTGGGCTGCCAGGGGCATAAGAGATCTAACTGATCCCAGTGACAGGGATCAGTAGATCTCTCATATGCTGCCTGACAGTGCGGGGAATGTTTTTCTTCTCTGCTAGGCAATCGCGGGTCGAGATCAAGTTCGCCAGAGCCGCGGCCACACTCCTGCAGAGCAGACCCGCGATGAAACAGAAAAAACAGACTGGATGGCCGCACTCCTGTGCAATTACTCTATTCTTGGTCAGTCGTGGCTATGAGTGAGCACCCGCTGGTGTGAAACGCGTCAGTGGTCCATTGTGGTTCACCTGTACACTGTATGCTGTATTTTGACCATGAATAAAGTAATTGCACAGGAGTGTGGCCATCCAGTCCGTTTTTTTCTCTTTCAATGCATCTGCTTGTAGGCAGTGCCGCAGCCACACTCTGGGGATAGAGATTGAAGCAGCAGGGTCTTGAGTTACCTGGAGCAACGCCTATCTCTTCAGTGCGCACGCGTGAGCCGCCGTTTTATAGACGGCGATTTGCGGGACAGAGCCACTCTGCAGTAGTAAATGTACCCGACGCGGTCGGGATTAAAAAATAATTTTATGTCTGAAGATTGCATAAACCCCAACACATTATATATTTTATAAAAGCAAACTCCCTAGAGATTAAAATAGAGTTCCAATTTTTTCATATCACACAATATTTCCGCAAAAGTCTAGGAAATGCAAAATTTCAGTAAAAAATACAGTTCATTTTAGGGCACACAAACACAATAAATTACCATTTTTTTTAGTAATATATAAAAGATAATGTGCTCGAGTGTAAATTAGATTTTTGTCAATTTAAAAAAAATGTTTTATTTACTAGCACTAGCATATGCGTGAAAGGCGTTAATAGCTCTGACCACTCTGTCATTGTGTTGTCCTCGATTAACATATGGAATAAAGATTTGACATTTCTACAGCATGGTGTAGAGATATTAACAAAAAGGGGAGGAGAACGGATGCATGTCTGCTTAGCTCCTTCTCCTCTACTCAGCGGCACCTGCTATGCAGGTCCCAGGCCCGCAGATGGGCAGGGGGAGCCCGGTATACATGGTGGGGGGGGGGGCATGGAAGCAATCAAGCACCTGCCAGGCTGCTTCCATCTGACAGCCAGAAGTTGGCATGTCAGTTATACACACACTCACTCCTTGTGACTGCACACCTGGCAGTGAAAGGGTTAATAGGTACTTTTATTGAATAAATTATGCTTTTTATATACCGTATATACTCAAGTATAAGCCGACCCGAATATAAGCTGAGGCACCTAATTTTACCACAAAAAACTGGGAAAAGTTATTGACCCGAGTATAAGCCTGGGGTGGCAAATGCAGCAGCCAGAACACAGGAATTGTAGCCAGAACCCAGGGACAGGGAGCCAGAACCCAGGGACAGGGAGCCAGAACCCAGGGACAGGGAGCCAGAACACAGGAATTGTAGCCAGAACTCAGGGATTGTAGCCAGGACACAGGTATTGTAGCCAGGACACAGGGATTTTATACAGGACACAGAGACTGTAGCCAGAACACAGGTATTGTAGCCAGGACACAGGGATTTTATACAGGACACAGACTGTAGCCAGAACACAGGTATTGTAGCCAGGACACAGGGATTTTATCCATGACACAGACTGTAGCCAGAACACAGGTATTGTAGCCAGGACACAGGGATTTTATCCAGGACACAGACTGTAGCCAGAACACAAGTATTGTAGCCAGGACACAGGGATTTTATCCAGGACACAGACTGTAGCCAGAGCACATAAGGGATGAGTAAGGTAGATTCACATTAAACAGAGCCGTGCTGCTTCTAAGAGCCGTTCTGTGCTGTGTAAGTGTGACTAAACACATTGGAATGCAGAGAATGCAGAGAGAGAGCTGCAGCTCTTCACGGAGAACAGCTAACATCAGCTTGTCCTGCCCATCTCCCTACATCAAGCTGAGAATCTGACACTTCTCTCAGCATTCTCTGCATTCCAATGTGTTTAATCACACTTACAAAGCACAGAACGGCTCTTAGAAGCAGCACGGCTCTGTTTAATGTGAATCTACTCATCACTCACAGACACTGACTCAAGTATAAGCCGAGGGGGGTCTTTTTCAGCACAAAAAATGTGCTGAAAAACTCGGCTTATACTCAAGTATATATACGGTACCTGCAGTTCATTTTTAATGTGTAAAACAATGGTATGTTTATGGGTTTAAATTTGGACTTCAATAAAAATAAGGACACTTTGGGGTTGATTTACTAATAACATATAGACTATTCACTTTGCAAGGGAGTTGCACTGTCCAAGGGCTCCAGAGTTTAGTGAATGTGGTAAAGTTTCACTTTGCAAAGCATAACCAATCACGTGCAAGGAAAGTAAAGAAACATGCATTTTTACTTGTACTTAATTGGATGTTGGAGGTCAGCAGAGCTTCACACCATTCACTAAGCTGTGGGCCAACTTCCCTTGCAAAGTGAACAGTCTATTAGCCTTTAGTAAATCACCTGCTTCGACTAATGTGAGATGCTTTATTGTAGCAGTCAGTTTTATGTGCCTGTCATTCCTGTTTGTACAAATGGGAGAGCTATAAACCTGAATAACCTTCAATAAATTATAAAAACAAATGCAACAATTTGTGGTACCAGGTTTGCACAAAGCTCATTATACCATCTAATATCTAGACGGAATATAATTATTATACTGATAATTTACCATACATTAGCATATCATCATCATCATCTGATGACTGGAACTGATAGTTCTAGTAAACTAATCATGTTTGTGATGTATTGTGTAAATGATAGCCCAGATTGCTTGTGTGTACATCTCTTTAATGAAGAGTTTTCAAAACACGTCAAATAGACAGAGCATTAAACAGAGGCCTGGTCTATGGGGTAAAAGGCAAAACACTGATGCCACCCAGCAGACTTGATGCTTTAAATTAAATTTGATGTGTGTATGAATGTTTTACATTTGGGAAAATAACTTTCATCTTTTTGTCCAAACTCTCTTAAAAAGTTGTGCTTGCTGCTTCAATTTCCTAAAGCTGGTAATTCAGCTGTTTGATCGCACATCCAAATGGTCCTGCTAGCCCCGGCAGTTAGATTCAATGCACGCTAATATGTGAGTATACATATATATGTAGCAGGATGTGGGGTGTAGTTGCACATGCACATTTATCCTGCAAAAACAAAAAGGTTCACATGCCACAGAATGTTCACACATGATCACTATGAGTTATCAGTATTTTCAAGCCAGCAGTCTCCTATTAAAGCACAACAAAACTGTATCTCAGCACCACAAACTGAAAATGCTATTTAATTAACTTTAAATATACAAAGCACACTCCCCTATCCATGTCTCCTTGCTTTATTTTATTAAGAAATCACTTTAAAAAAACACCCCCCCCCTGACGCATTTCTAGCTGCGGCCATCTTGAGCACAGACAGAGAAGATTCATACCGTATCTCACAAAAGTGAGTACACCCCTCACATTTTTGTAAATATTTTAATCTATCTTTTCATGTCACAACACTAAAGAAGTTACACTTTGCTACAATGTAAACTAGTGAGTGTACAGCTTGTATAACAGTGTAAATGTGCTGTCCCCTCAAAATAACTCAACACACAGCCATTAATGTCTAAACCACTGGCAACAAAAGTGAGTACACCCAAAGTGAAAGTGTCCAAATTGGGACCAATTAGCCATTTTCACTACCTCGTGTCATGTGACTTGTTAGTGTTAGAAGGTCTCAGGTGTGAATGGGGAGCAATTGTGTAAAATTTGGTGTTATCACTCTCACTCTCTCATACTGATCACTGGAAGTTCAACATGGCCCCTCATGGCAAAGAACTCTCTGAAGATCTGAAAAAAAGAATTGTTGCTATACGTAAAGATGACCTAGGCTATAAGTATATTGCCAAGACCCTGAAACTGAGCTACAGCATGTTGGCCAAGACCATACAGCGGTTTAACAGGACAGGTTCCACTCAGAACAGGCCTCACCATGGTCGACCAAAGAAGTTGAGCGCACGTGCTCAGGGTCATATCCAGAGGTTATCTTTGGGAAATAGATGTATGAGTGTTGCCAGCATTGCTGCAGAGGTTGAAGGGGTGGGAGGTCAGCCTGTCAGTGCTCAGACCATACACCACACACTGCATCAAATTGGTCTGCATGGCTGTTGTCCCAGAAGGAAGCCTTTTCTAAAGAGGATGCATAAGAAAGCCCGCAAACAGTTTGCTGAAGACAAGCAGACTAAGGACATGGATTACTGGAACCATGTCCTGTGGTCTGATGGGACCAAGATAAACTTATTTGGTTCAGATGGCGTCAAGCATGTGTGGCGGCAACCAGGTGAGGAGTACAAAGACAAATGTGTCTTGCCTACAGTCAAGCATGGTGATGGAAGTGTCATGGTCTGGGGCTGCATGAGTGCTACCGGCACTGGGGAGCTACAGTTCATTGAGAGAACCATGAATGCCAACATGTACTGTGATATACTGAAGCAGAGCATGATCCACTCCCTTTGGGGACTGGGCCGCAGGGCAGTATTCCAACATGATAACGACCCCAAACACACCTCCAAGACGACCACTGCCTTGCTAAGGAATCTGAGGGTAAAGGTGATGGACTGGCCAAGCATGTCCCCAGACCTAAACCCTATTGAGCATCTGTGGGGCATTCTCAAACGGTAAGTGGAGGAGCGCAAGGTCTCTAACATCCACCAGCTCCGTGATGTCGTCATGGAGGAGTGGAAGAGGACTCCAGTGGCAACCTGTGAAGCCCTGGTGAATTCCATGCCCAAGAGGGTTAAAGCAGTGCTGGAAAATAATGGTCACCACACAAAATATTGACACTTTGGGCCCAATTTGGGCATTTTCAAATTTTGTTGCCAGCAGTTTAGACATTAATGGCTGTGTGTTGAGTTATTTTAAGAGGACTGCACATTTTCACTTTTATACAAGCTGTACACTCACTACTTTATATTGTAGCAAAGAGTCATTTCTTCAGTGTTGTCATATTAAAAAATATAATATTTACAAAAATGTAAAGGGTGTACTCACTTTAGTGAGATACTGTATGTTTGTGTATGCAGCACTATTTATGGATTAGATTTATAGATTATGAATAAGAGATTCCATCATTGCAGCTTTTGTCAGCGTTCTTGCACTAGCGTTTTTGAGCGGGTTTGAGCAGTAGCGTTTTTGAGCATTTTTTTTTTTTTCATGGACCAAAAACATTGGTGAGCCGCGTTTTTAAACCGGTTCCTTACTGGCTTGTGTATATTTACTGCTGCAGAGTGACGCTATTACGCAAAATCGCTGTCTGTATATGGCGGCTCACGCATGCGCAGCTTGGCCTGGCAGAGAGAAAGAATGGGGAACCGCGGATGTAAACACGGTAGTTCCCCGCTCTGTCAGTGGGAATTTAAAGATCTACTGATCCCTGTCACTGGGATCAGTTAGATCTCTTATGCCCTTGGTAGCCCAGCCCTCTCACAGTTAGAACACACCTAGGAAACATAGTTAACCCCTTCACTGCCCCCTGCAGGTTAACCTCTTCCCTGCCAATGACATTTATACAGTAATCAGTGGATATTTACATTTCTGATAACTGTATAAATGTCATTGGTCCCAAAAAAGTGTCAAAAATGTCCAACATGACTGCACCAATATCAAAGTCCCGATGAAAATCGCAGATCGCCACCATTACCAGTAAAAAAATAAAAAATTGTAAAAACACCTGAAATGTATTCTCATGGTTTGTAAACCCGGCAAATTTTGCGCAAACCAATTAATAAACGCCGATTGTGATTTTTTTTTTTTTTTAACAAAAATATGAGGAAGAATATAAATCGGCCAAAACCGATGAATAAATTCGTTTTTTTATATTTTTTTTGGATTTGTATTTTAGCAAAAAGAAAGAAATATTGTTAATTTTTGCAAAATTTACTCTCTTTTTTTGTTTATAGCGGCGATCAGAAATGATGCAGAGGGGATCACATACCACCAAAAGAAAGCTCTATTGGTGGGAAAAAAAGTACGCAAATTTTGTTTGGGTACAACGTCGCACGACCGCTCAATTGTCAGTTAAAGCGACGCAGTGCCAAATCGCAAAAAGTGCTCTGGTCCTACAGTGGGAAATCCTTCCAGGGCCGAAGTAGTTAAGCAGTAGTGTTTTTGAGCGTTTTTCTTTTTCCCCCTCAATGGATAAAAAACATCCAAAAACGTTGGTGAGCCGTTTTTTTTTTTTGCTTGTTTTTGAGCGCTTGAGTGTTTTTACAGCTGAAAACGTCTCTCACAACCCACTGGTCTTGGGTTTTTTTACAGCTCAAAAACGTCCCAGCCAAAAACAGTTGATAACAGCCTGTGTGCGCATGAACACATAGGATAACATGATGGAGAGTTTATTGACTGTAGGAAAAAACATCTGAATCTTAAAAAAGCAGCTCCAAAAATGTCCTGTGTACATGAGGCCTAAAGGCTCTATACCCCTCATCAGAGAAACAACTGTAAAACAGAGAACATTTAAATGAATAGTGATCAGGGTCCACGGACAAGCTTCTTTTGCTGGAGTAAGCCATTAAATCTTATCCCTGATTGCTTGAATTTATAAAAATGTCATACTGACTTGGGAATTTTGCTTGGATTCCTAGCTATGTTTACTTATTGAAAAAAGAGCATCTGATATAACTACATTTGAAATACACCTGATATTTTGTATTAGTATTTTAGTTTTCACTTGGCAGCACTTGGATGGATTAGTGGGTGGAATTAGAATGCTCAGAACACATATGATGTGCTTGATAGAATAAAATGGCACAGATGTATTCCATGCCTCTGAGGTCTACAAACTCATAACTCCATGAATGCATGTATCTGTTTATAAATCTGGAATACATGGGAAATGTCTTGGCGTTCCTTTACAAATTGTAAAATAATGTATATTAATAAATTTGTCTTTAGTCTTTATTAAAGTGTGTTTCCAGCTAAAAGTTTTGGGTAGAGTAAGGAAAGGATTAAAAACTCTGCTGGATGTTCACTTCTTGTCCCAGTGACAGTGATTTCACCAGATGGGAATTGAGGGAAAATCATTAACAGGAGCACCGACACAAATGATTTATTTATTTATTGAAGGATAGTGGAAGGCTATAGACCTTGTGAACCTTTGAGGATGGCTTCACCATTAACCACTTCAGCCCCGGAAGGATTTGCCCCTTAATGACCAGGCCATCTTTTGCAATACGCCACTGCGTCACTTTGACGGTCGTGCGACGTTGTACCCAAACAAAATTGACAGTATTTTTTTCCCCGCAAATAGAGCTTTCTTTTGGTGGTATTTGATCACCTCTGCATTTATTATTTTTTGCGCTATAAACAAAGAGCGACAATTTTGAAAAACAAAAAACTTTTTTTTTTTTTTAACATTTTGCTATAATACATATCCAAAAAATATATATAAAAAAAACTATTCATCAGTTTAGGCTGATATATATTCTACATATTTTTGTTTAAAAAAAAAATTGCAGTAGGCATATATAGATTGGGTTGCGCAAAAGTTATCACATCTACAAAATAGGGGATAGATTTATGGCACGCTCACCTGAAAATTCGGAATCGGCAGTCGAAAGTGGTGTACACATTATACGAAAATCGTATGAAAATTGTTTGGACGAAAATGTTCCCCCAATTTTCTTATAGTGTGTACGAGTCTTAAGCTTGGCAGACACCACTCCTACTGCAGAATGAGGAAGTAAAAATTCTAGCACGATTTAAGAATTCTAAAGAGTATGGAAAGGGAAAGACCGCAGATATACATGTAAAACTTATGTAGGGAGATTTGTTTCATCCCTGTGTATCATCTGAGGCTGGTCACTTCACTGGGTATAAGGAGGGTTTACATCCACTTTAACTACTTGCCAACCAGCCACCGCAGTTGTACTGTGGCACGTTGGCTCGGCTACACAAATCGCGCATGCGTGGCCGACGTACAATGACATTGATTTGTGCAGCCGAGCCAACCTGCCGTAGTACAACTGGGAGACAACTGAATGGAGGAAAGGCACACACCCCCACTCCACATAGGCAGAAGAATGAAGATCCGTTCAGGGCTGTGCTTTGACAAGACCAGCTCTCTGCTAATCTATTTATAGCAACCCTCCCTGACACAAATTTTCAGCTGCTTTTATCTCCCGTCTCAGAGAACTTGTCAGAAGTTATCATGCCGATAACAGAGGACCCAAACAGCAGAATCACACGGGACTTAGTGCTTTGGAGAGAGATACGTAAACACTACAGATATATGTGCCTAGGTCAAATTTCATGAATCAGGTTTACATTCACTTTAATACCGATGCAGCACACAGCAGGGGTCCAGTGCGTTCCTGTTCTCTGTTTCAGGAAAGAATGAGCCCCGAACTTTTGCCTGATTTCGGACATGAAACTGAGGCAAAGGTCCCCTGTGCAATGCGCTCAGCAGCCGCCCCGGAGATGTGCGAATCAGCTCTATTGAGAGTCGGTCACAATCTCCTGTCATGCGAATTGGATGCGATGAAAATTTGCATAAGTATGAACCCAGCCTTATTGTTTTCTGTGTCTCTGTTGCAGTTTTTGTTTCCTCACTTCCTCTTTGGTAAAACTGTTCCCACCCTGACAGCAAGTGAGGGGAAACATCTCTAACAAAGCCCTGGATCGCAGTAAAAACCTGACAGGGGTTAGGATCCTGCCACACTAAATTAGGTACATTGTTTTACCCTCTTTAAGGCCTCATGCACAAAGGGAGTTTTTGGATGTTTTTACAGCTGCTGTTTTTTAGCTTCATGCACACATAGGCTGTTATCAACTGTTTTTGGCAGGGACGTTTTTGAGCTGAAAAAAAACCAAAGACCAGAGTTCTGAGAGATGTCTTTCAGCTGTAAAAACGCTTAATAATGTGCAAAAACGTGGCTCATCAAAGTTTTTGGATGTTTTTGATCCATTGAAAAGAAAAAGCACTAAAATATGCCAACGCGGAAAAACGCATAAAAAAACGAGTGCAATAACGCTGAAAAGCGATGGAGAACTCACTACACAGCTACTGGCGTTTTTAGAACTTTTTTTTAACATCCCGCATGCATGAGGCCTAAGGCTTCATGCACACAGGACGTTTTTACAGCAGCTGTTTTTGGCATCAGAAGTTTTTTCCTACAGCCAATAAACTCCCCATCATGTTATCCTATGTATTCATGCACACATAGGCTGTTAAAAAAAAAAACAAGACTAGTGGGTTCTGAGAGACGTTTTTCAGCTGTAAAAATGCTGAAACACTAAAAAACGCGGCTCACCAACGTCTTTGATCCATTGAGGAAGAGGAAAAAAACGCTGCTGCTCAAAAACATGGCTTACCAATGTTTTTGATCCATTGAGGAAGAGAAAAAAAAATGCTGCTGCTCAAAAACGTGGCTTACCAATGTTTTTGATCCATTGAGGAAGAGAAAAAAAAAAATGCTGCTGCTCAAAAACGTGGCAAAACTTGGCTCACCAACATTTTTGATCCATTGAGGAAGAGAAAAAAAAAAACGCTGCTGCTCAAAAACGTGGCAAAACTCGGCTCACCAACGCTTTTGATCCATCGAGGAA
>BLSH010538120.1:34292-44534 GCA_018402905.1 Glandirana rugosa
TCCCTGTTCTCCCCTTCCCGTCCCTCATGGTTATTTTTAATTCTCGTGTTAGAATGCACGTATTTAACGATTGGGAAGGGATCTCTTCGAAACTTAGAATTTAGTCGTGAAGGATGTGGGAGGTTTGCCAGAGTTCATGGTTGGAAGGAAACGGTCCAAAGACGAACCTTCTTCGTCTTCTCGTCTTATTATTTAAGTGTCTCTCGTCTTTTCTTTATTAGGTGTCTGGAAATAATACGGGTCTCGGACATGTGGTCGAACCGTGAATGTGATGAAGACATAGTCGACCATTTTGTTCGACTAAGGAGTGTATGTCATAAGACTACACGTACGACCATCACACCAAGCAGAAACCTGGCAAAGGAAGGTTGGTACTTGAGACCGTTTGGAGGGTGTAGGAAGTGCTGATTTAAGATTCAAAGCTTCTCTAGGGAAGGGTTAGCAATTTATGCACGTAAGATTGTGCTCTTAATTTTTATTGGTACTCCCTGCCCTTCCCCTCTTGTCCCTGGAGTAAGACTCACAGGAAAAGGACAATAATAACTGCCGGGGGATTGAAATGAGTATCCAATGAAAATCCATATGAATCCCTCTTGCAACATCTGTCCTAGCTATCAATGTTTTTATCCAATTTGCATGGCTGTCTCTGCCATCCTTTGCTTGAACCGGGCAGGGCTGGCATTAGTAGGGGTAGAATTAATTTTAAAAAAACGATAAAAATAATTAAATCTGTAAATAATTTGTAGCAAAATTAAAATATGTTAAATCATTTGTGATGGTGGATAGAAGAATTTGAGAAAGGAGGTTCCTTTCATCAGTTCTTCACTAGCGAACAGTTCGGCCCAAGCACTAGTTTGGGCGGAATTTGCCTGTTCGGCAAATTATCGGAGTATTCGAATATTTGTTCGAACAACCGCCGAATGACCACAATTCACTGCGCCGCCGCACAGTGCATTGGAAGCCCTGATTGGCTGAAGCAATGAAAGCTTTGCCCGATCAGGGCACATTGCACTGTCAGAGCCCTGATTGAACACTGTCATGAAGGTTCTATCCAATCATGGCTCATTGCTCTTAGTCCCACCCCACACTATAAAAATATTCCTCCCATAGCGGCCATTTGCAGTGTGATATTGGTGTGGAAAGAGATAGAACAGGGCTCTGTTCACTGCTGCTATAGTGTGCTATAGTGATTCTATTGTGAGTGTAAAGTATTGGTTTAGTGTGAATCTATTGATAGTTCAGTGTGAGTGTAGTGTGACCATTCAGTTTTACTTTCGTGTCAGTTTAGTGTGAATCTAGCGATAGTGCAGTGTGAGTATAGTGTGACCATTCATAATGTAATTTCATTTTGTCAAGGCAGGTTTCTTGCAGTATATTTCAGTGCGTTACTGCATGTTTACTGCAGCATTTTGCAGTGCGTTATTGCAGGTTTACTGCAGTATATTGCAGTGCGTTATTGCAGGTTTACCGCAGTATATTTCAGTGCATTATTGCAGGTTTACCGCAGTATATTTCAGTGCGTTATTGCAGGTTTACCGCAGCATTTTGCAGTGCGTTATTGCAGGTTTACCGCAGTATATTGCAGTGCGTTATTGCAGGTTTACCGCAGTATACTTCAGTGCGTTGGTGCACGTTTACACATTTTTGCATTGATACACATCCCCCATGGCCAAAAGGGCCAGATAAAATGACAAGATTCGGCTCCCATCGCCTTTTCTGGGGTTTGTTACTATGATTGGAATTTGCAGATTTCAAGCTGGGTTTTTTGTTCCCTCCAAGCCCTGCCCAACTCACTCATCATGCTCAAAATGACAAGAATGTCGCATGTGGGGTTTTACGTGAAGTTAACTTAATTCTACTTAACACCTTCTCATCCGATGAAGAAATAAAAATTGTTATTTTTTTTCTACATAGAATTTATTAAGCCAGGCTGAATTCTATCTGAATTAATACATTTCTTATGTTTGGTGGATCTGCATCATTAGGGAACCACAATAATTTCAATGCAGAAGCTTTCTGTAAAATACATGTTTTTTTTTTTTTTTTCTATTCCCTATTTCCCTGTTCTTAAAAATTGGCCAATGTTTAGACATAATGGCCTTAGTCTTTTTTATATTGCATACTACATCTAGTAAATTACGCCCACTCACAGGTCTCCCTTTTTAATGGAATGCTCAAAAAACACTGCGCTTAGTAATGGTGCGACTAAGACTGTAGCTATACAGTAACACTAGTTCACACAGTTCATTATTCTCTATCTAAATACAGTCCCAAGGTCAGTCCATATAGTGATTGATCCAACCAGACACTCAGGAATCAAAAAAGAGATGCATGTAAGGTGCTCGTGCTCTTTAAACGTAGATTATAAAGTGCTCCACAGTGCAGTATGGGTGCCCAACATGGATGTACACTCACCCTTCAACATGGACCACCTATTGCTAGTGTGGTCAAAAGCGCTTGTGGGGTGACCCCTAACGAACAGTTGATTTTCTTGACTCCTTTACGGTTGTATCCTCCCAATATTGTAAATAGAGATAACAGGAAAAAACCTTATTGTGCAACTCTCTTGAAACAATTTATTTAAAAAATCTAAAAAATCTTTAAAACAAACTATTACACTCACATGCTCTGGTGCCTATCATCCTTGGCACCCGGCTTGTGTTGCAGGTGATTGTTGGGGTAACCAGCCCGTGTTATCATGAACCGCCGTCTCTATGTTTCTATTCGGCTGAATCCCTTAGTAGATAGTAAGGGCTGAAGTCACTATGACGCGGGCAAACTCCGACGTGTTTCAGCCAATCAGCAGGGCTGTCATCAGGAAGTTCAAATTACCCCATCTTTAGTGTGGGTATTTATACCCTTACACCGGAAATTCAAAATTAGCCATAATCATATCACCTGCAATTTACTGAGGGTGCCAAGGATGATATTACATGATGAATCATGATAACCTTTATATGAAAATATCATAAAAAAAGAGGGTAAACAACTATAGATAAATTGTATATATGATTCTGTACCACATTTTAGATTTCGTAGAGAACGAACTCTAGTGGTGGGTGAACTTAAAGGCAATTATCGTGATTACGTGATATAAGGTTTGGAAGCGTGTATGATAGAAGAGCCATCTAGTGGTTAGAAATGATAAGCTCAACCCAATTAATTGTGTAAACTATGGCTCTATATTAAAACAGAGTGGTTAATGACTGGTGCAGCCCACTTAAGTCTGGTGCTTATTAATAAATGGATATATAGATGAATTCCATCACCCTTCCTAGACAGTCGGAAGATCATATAACTTCTCTAGAATTGCCCTTTAATGACGTGGAGGTGTTGGAGGTGATTAGAAACCTTAAGAAAGGCTCGGCCCCTGGCCCAGATGGCTTCTCCACGGGCTATTACAAAACCTTTGGCCCAGTTATTGCCCCTTACCTAACAAAATTCTTCAATCCTTTAAGATCTGGTACAGTCCTACAAAGCGATGCCAATAGAGCATTTGTGTCGGTCATCCCCAAACCTGGAAAGGATCATTCTGATGTTAGCAACTACAGACCCATCTCTTTGATAAATAACGATCTCAAAATTATGACTAAAGTTTTAGCTAATAGACTGACTAAATTCATAGGCCAATATATTCATAAAGATCAAGTAGGTTTTAACCTGGGCAGACAAGGCCCTGACCAGATCCGTAGAGCAGTGGATATTGTGTCGCTACTTAACTCAAATTGGGATGGGATATATTTTATCTGTCGACTTGCAAAAAGCATTTGATACGGTAGATTGGTCTTATCTTTTTGAAGTCTTAAAGAGATGAGGTTTTGGCCCTAGATTTATCCAAACCTTAAAAGCCCTATACTCAAGTCCCAGTGCCCAAGTCAAATTGCATAACTTTTATTCAGAACCTTTCCCTATGTTTCGTGGCGCTAGACAAGGATGCCCTCTATCACCTTTAATTTTCGCAATAGCGATGGAGTCTTTGGCCATCGCCATCAGAGATAACCCAGATATCCAAGGGGTCGACTGTGGTCTGTACCCACACAAATGTGCGTTATTCGCAGACAACTTGCTTCTGTTCCTCTCCTCCCCCCTCACGTCTACCCCCAGGGTTATTCAGCTTCTCCAAACATTTGGAGAAATTTCAGGTCTCTGTGTAAACTGGTCTAAATCAGCAGCTTTAAATATATCCTTGCCAGAACAAATTTTACTCCGACTAAAAGACCAATATAAGTTTAGCTGGAATTCTTCCCAGATCCCTTACTTGGGGGTCAGTCTGACGGCCAACATAAACAAACTATTTGAAGCTAATTACCCCCCTCTCCTCAAGAAATTAATACAGGACCTCTCTGGCTGGGATCAGGAGGGCCTGTCTTGGTTGGGTAGGATACACGCGATCAAGATGACCTTCCTTGTTAGGATTCTTTATTTCATCAGGGCTCTTCCCATTCCGGTTAGGAAGTCCGATTTGCAAAAACTGCAATCCCTGATTCTGAAATTCATTTGGGCCCGTAAGGGTTTCAGATGCTCAGCTAGAGTGCTCTATAGGAGACGTAAGCAAGGGGGCCTAGGTCTCCCACACCTCTTTAAATACTACTAGGCGGCTCAACTGGCACAGTTCTCAATTGTCTTCTCCAGAGGGAATACACCGGATTGGGTCAAAATAGAGAGACAGGCAGTTCCCCACAATACTATTGACTTACTGATAGGTGTCCCTCACAAATTGAGACCCCCGATTCTCTCCCCTACTTTGTCCCACTCTATGGCCCTTTGCGATTCGGTTTTCTAATCCCCCAACTTAATCTCAACTCTTCGTCCTCTCACTCACCTTTTTCATAACCCTCAGTTTCCACTTGGTTTAGACATCAGGGTTTTTAAATGGTGCACGGACAAGGGGCTATATCGTATAGGCCACTTCTTATCGCTTGCCGGTCCTTTGTCTTTGTCACATTACATTAACAAGCTAGATATGCCACTCTCCGAAAAATTTCGTTTTTTTCAAATACACCATTTTCTGACCACCTGGTGGAATTCCAGGAAGGATCACCCGGGCATTACCCCATATGAACATTGGTGTTCGGGAACTGTGGACACAAGAGGCCGTATCTCTTTGATCTACGCTTTACTGATGGAGGACTCATCCAAACCACCGTTTGTGATTAAATGGGAAAGGGATCTGAACGTGGAGTGGGATGTGGACAAATGGACCTCGTTATTTCTACATTGCTATAAGGGGATAACTAATATCTCACTGAAAGAAGCCAATTTAAAGGTATTTATCAGGTGGTATTTAGTACCATCCCGATTAGCAGCTACGTTCCCTAATTCCTCTAATTTCTGCTTCAGGGGTTGTGAGCATGTGGGCACCTTCCTCCACACGTGGTGGGAATGTCCTCACCTTAGAGGATTTTGGAACAGAATTTTTCACCTGATCCGCAAGATCTCGGGCCTCCCGATCCCTCAGTGTCCAGAAATAGCCCTGCTCAACTCCAAACCTTAAGGTCTGTCCAAACCACTATTTAAACTCATACAATTTATATTACTGGGTGCCAAGATCACAATAGCTAGGTCTTGGAAACGCCCGTTGGTATCCTTATCTGAGGCTAAACAGAAAATATCCTGGATCATGGTTCAAGAAAAGCTGGCCAGTTACATCCTTGACACTTCCCCTAAATTTGACCTTGTTTGGGAACCTTGGAGGAACTACTTGAAAATCCCGGGGTGACCCTTTCCCTTTTACTACCTCAAATAGCTACCCTGGTGTCTACTTTACCTTTTCCTCTCTCTAGCTTTCTCTTCTTCTCTTCTTAGTTTCTATATCTACTTTCCTTTTCAGTTTGATTCAATCTCGCTGTCTATTTGCGTGCTAGGGCCAATATACTACAAGGGTTGTTTCACCCCTTACCAACTATGTAGTTGGAGGGGGTTAATAAAAACTCTCTCTAAATGGTCTATAAACACGGGTTATGACTGTTTGGTTTACTTCAGTTCCTTATGTATCAGCAGAGGCCTTTTCATTAAAAGTTCCTTGTGTTATAGGGTTTCCAGGGGGGGGGGGGGGGGGGTGGTGGTTGGTGCCTGTCCTCCCGGTTACAGTTTGTTCCCATATGGGGTGACCGGGGGGGTGGCAGAACCTCTCCTGCCTTGGAACGGTTTTCTCGCTTTGTTGTTACGCCTTGCATTGTCCTCTGCTCCTCTCTGAAATGTATAAAAGGTTTCTTTCAGTTGTACATCAGACAATGTTATTTTTTTTTTCTTTTCTTTCTAATAATATCCCGTAATGTAAGCAGGTATATGCATTTTTATATGTATTTTGTACGAGAGTATACGTTTATCAAACTCTAGCTCTCTATAATTATCTCTCTTGTTGTACTCAAGAAATTTTTCAATAAAAAGATTTGAAACGAGAAAAAAAAAAAAGAAAGTAAGGAAACAAAAGGTTACATCTATTCAGTATTAAAAGAGTGGATACCAAAAAAAAAAAAAAAAAAATCTGGGTGGAACTCCGCTTTAAGTTTGTTGTTGAACCAATAAACATCTTATATGTTTGTATTGACTGTGGTTCTGGTCTTTCATCTATGTGGAACTACAACTACCAGCCACCAGCTTTCACAACACTGGATTGTGGCTGTACAGACTTATAGAATCCCTCAGCGCTTTCATTGAGGATCTTTGTGGTTATATTGTTATACTTGGGCATCATAATTTGTGCTCACAGTTTACCTCCCAGCTGCTAGGGATTTTAGTTCTATGCATAAAGGTAAAAAGCCCCCTGTGTGCAGCAGCCCCCCCCCCCCCCATACTTACCTGAGCCCCATCTACATCCAATGATGTGCACAAGAGCAGCTGCTCTCTCGGCTCTCTCTCTGCTCATTGGTTTAGAGACAGCAGCGGGAGTCACTTCTTCTGGCAATCACAGCCAGTGAGTAGATAGCAGGGCTGGGCCATGCTTTGTGTGTTTATGGACTGACAGAGCTGGCAAGTGGCTTTCTATGGGGGCACATAGTGGGAAAAGGAGCCAGGAAAGCTGACAGGGGCCCGGAGAAGAGGAGGACCAGGGCTGCTCCATGCAAAACCATTACAGAGAAGGTAAATATAACATGTTTGTTATAAAAAAATAAAAAAAAAACACAAACATTTAGAATCACTTTAATAAATCTCCATTTCATGATTTCTGTGTTATATCACCAACACTTCACATGTACAATAGAGAAAAACTTTATTCACCTTAACATCTCCTTTCCTAATTCTCCTCCCATCACCAGGACACATCTAGTGATTATAAGATACACCATCACAATGATACATTATATTAGGATCCATTATAAAAGTGATCCCATAGAATTATATTGGTGATCCATTCTATGGGGACGCATTATATTAGGATCCATTATAAAAGTGATCCCATAGAATTCTATTGCTGATCCATTCTATGGGGACACATTATATTAGGATCCATTATAAAAGTGATCCCATAGAATTATATTGGTGATCCATTCTATGGGGACACATTATATTGGGATCCACTATAAAAGTGATCCCATATAATTCTATTGGTGATCCATTCTATGGGGACACATTATATTAGGATCCATTATAAAAGTGATCCCATAGAATTATATTGGTGATCCATTCTATGGGGACACATTAGATTAGGATCCATTATAAAAGTGATCCCATAGAATTCTATTGGTGATCCATTCTATGGGGACACATTATATTAGGATCCATTATAAAAGTGATCCCATAGAATTCAATTGCTGATCCATTCTATGGGGACACATTATATTAGGATCCATTATAAAAGTGATCCCATAGAATTCTATTGGTGATCCATTCTATGGGGACACATTATATTAGGATCCATTATAAAAGTGATCCCATAGAATTCTATTGCTGATCCATTCTATGGGGACACATTATATTGGGATCCACTATAAAAGCGATCCCATAGAATTCTATTGGTGATCCATTCTATGGGGACACATAAGATTAGGATCCATTATAAAAGCGATCCCATAGAATTCTATTGGTGATCCATTCTATGGGGACACATTATACTAGGATCCACTATAAAAGTGATCCCATAGAATTATATTGGTGATCCATTCTATGGGGGACACATTATATTGGGGACACATTCCAGGTCTAGTAATCATACATTATTATAGTAATATCATTATATTAGTGATAAATCACATTTTTTCTTTCCCTGGTAAATCTCTGGATCATTTCTTCATATGTTTCCTCTGAGATTTTTACATCGATTTTCACCTCTTTCTATCTATTTGTAGATCTATTATTCATTTCTATTTCTTCATACAATAAAATAATCAATAGACCTCATTCAAAATGTATCAATAATAAGGAATGAGACCATCTACACATTATGCTCCTATCAAAAGATAGATAGATAGATAGATAGATAGATAGATAGATAGATAGATAAATTTGTTCTTAAAGCGCCAGTACACCTCTATCCCTGAGCAGCCAATCACCAGGCTTGAATACTGTCATATTCTGGAGGAGGAGGGGTGACATCACCAATCCTATGTAAGCTCTGACATAATCCAACATGGAGCCTACACAAGGTTAGGACTCAGGGGAATGGAGTGGTGTGGTTGACCAAAGATGGAGAATATAAGTGGGTCCAGGGTAGAATTTATAGAGAACTTCTCTTTGCACTGTTCAGGCAAGTGATGGAGTCAGTTTAAGGACGGTGTGGGCTTCAAACCAATATGACATATTTCAAGCCCAAAAATAAGTCCCTAGGTCAGCTTTTCTCAACCTTTTCAACACAGAGGAACCCTTGAAATAATTCTCCGGTCTCAGGAAACCCCTGCTAAAAATTAAAAATCTATAACTCATGATACATTAGTGTGATGGTCAATGGGAAGAATGGTCCTTACACTGGAGGTCATTGGGAAGATTTACCCCCTTACAGATAGATAAAAAGATCAATGATGTCAGTGGGAAATTATCTGAGAGGTAGAAATTGACCATTGCTCAAGGAACCCCTAGCAACCTCTGGAGGAACCCTAGGGTTCCACGGAACCCTGGTTGAGAAACCCTGCCCTAGGTGTTGTGAAATTTTTTGGGTCTGCTAGGAAATGGGACATGCTTGGGGCCCTTGATATATTTGGGGGCCCAAGGCCATGTGGCATATTTGGGTTCCCAGGGAATGTGATACATTTTGGCTCCTGGCTTCCCTTGGAGGACCTCATCAAGATAAAGTAAAAGATTAAACCCCTGTTCTCCTCTGTCCCTTTACCCTTGATACATCTCATCTCATTCAGCACAGTAGTGCAGAGTGTGAGACCGGAGCAACCAATCAGATGGTGTGATGTATATTTCTGTTCAGCGTGTTCTTCGGTCTCACCCTCTTTGGCTTCCCATGTATTCCTCACATATCACCAGCCCAATGTATGATGTGTCTCTTTTGAATATGGTGCTCTCTGATAAGGAAATTGAGGAGGGTGAGGACATGCTGCACAGTGACATACATCTCAGTGCTGCCAACAGTGACATCAACCCATACACTGCTATCATTACATTAGTAATACATTCTAATAAAGTCTATGCCAAACCAAAAACTTTTTTTTAACTCGTTCTGGATGAAGAGGGGAAGGATCGGGGCCACTGGTGGGTTTTAACTGCTATCTAAGGGGGATTTCGCCTCACTTCCTGTTCTAGTGACAATGTTTAGCCAGACAGAAAATGATGATAAATCTGTACAAGGGACACAGACAGAAACACAAATACATTTCTTTAGTAGAATAAGGAAAGGCTAGAAACATTGTCAGATTTCTTTATGTCTGTGTCCCTGTTGCTGATTTCCTCTCACTTACTGGCTGGGAAAACCTTGTTGCCAGAACAGGAAATGATGGGAAATCTCTTTAACCGCTTAACAACCGCCCCATAGACAATTGACGTCTACAGGGCGGTTGCTTAATTCTGGGAGGACGTCTATTGACGTCCTCCCAGAATCGCGGTTCCCGCGCGCCCCCTGGGGCGCGCACACGGGAACATCCGTGACCGTCGGGTCCGGGGGACCCGACTGATCACGGATCGGGGTGAATGGCCGCTGTGCGCGGCCTTTCACCACGTGATCGCGCCGTCAAATGACGGCGCGATCACATGTAAACAAGCCGGCGGAAGCGCCGGCTTGTCTCTCCTCTCCGCACCGATCGGTGCAGTGTGAGAGGAGAGAGGGGGGAGAGAGGAGGTGCTGCAGCGCTGTGGGCGATG
>BLSH010538127.1:10477-30040 GCA_018402905.1 Glandirana rugosa
CTCTGTACAAAAACGGTGGGAATTCGAGGTAATCCGTCCTCTACTCCCGCAAAATGTACGTCGTCAGTGCTACCCTAACCCTAACTTACTCACAGCAGAGCAGCCAGTCAATAACTCCACCATTACATCAGGGTTATAGGCTGCCCAGAAAGAGTGACACTAAAAAATCTGTTATGGGGGAAATTCCTTATTATGCCAAATGCATCGTGACTGCTGCATGTAAAACGCCCTCATCTCCTGCCTAATGGAGCTTAAGGGTGGCAAAAACATGTCTCTACTGCACATTATTACCACCCAACTTGCACATCTACACAAAGCCTTAGTGACATTGTAAATAAAATACAAAAAAAAGGTGAAAAGTTTTCCAGCGCTGCTGATCTTCTGCTGCCTCTTTGCAGCCACTTCCTGCCTACATGTGTGTCCCCCACAGTGACTTTTCATTGCTCTGGTGGGTTTCCAGTCCCCATGAAATACTGGAGCCCAGCTGCACATAGAGTGGTAATTGCTGATGGTACACAGGGCTTTATCACAAATTTGTTGCTTTGAATAAAGGTCACATTTCTCGCGGTTTGACATCATCTTTCATATTATACAAAAAAAAATAACGGGCTAACTTTACTGTTTCGTTTTTTTTTTTATTCATTAAAGTGTATTTTTTCCAAAAAATTGCGCTTGAAAGACCGCTGCGCAAATACCATGTGACATAAAATATTGCAGCAACCGCCATTTTATTCTCTAGGGTCTCTGCTAAAAAATAATATATAATGTTTGGGGGTTCCAAGTCATTTTCTAGCAGAAAACACTGGATATTTAATTGTAAGCCACTAATGTGAGAGAGGGTTTAGTCTTTAAATGGTTAAACTTTCCTCATAACAGCCCGGGAGATAATTGCTTTGAAAGAAGATACATTGTTGCTTGTTTATTCTTCCAACTCTCAACAAATATCCGGGCAGCCGGCCAAGTTTAACAACTGTTAGATGAAGCACAGAACGGCTCTCTGCTCTCACTGAATCCGACGCTGTTTTAACATAGTGATAGAAGGAACGGCAGTCACTCGCCAGGACGCGATTTCTGGTCGCCATGGCGACCTGGCGCCTGGTGTTTGTCGAGGCCTGTCTTGTACTGTAGATACTAATTGTAGCTGTCCGCCCATGTACTGTACATACTGTCTGTACCTGTAAACATTTGTACTGTCCATACTGACTGTGTATGGTACCCCTCCACACTTGCCTTAATGCCTTTGTTGGTGTGCATCGATCATGTAGTTTCATGGTGTAATTTATTGGCCTGTACACACAGCCTACAGTGGTGTAAATCTTCACATTCCAGTGACAGATGTTTTTGTTTTAATGTCAGCACTAGAATTAATGATACAGTGTCAACCTATGTCTGGATAATTTTAGCAGGGGTTTATGGAAAAGCTGTGGTTGTCAAATATAAACAATACATAAATGATGCTAATTTATAACACACAGGTATAACTTTTTTATTTTGTCTAGAGTAAAGGAGGGTTATAACCGCTGTCAGGTTTTTTTTTTTTTTTGCCACCTGTTTCCCGTTGGGGAGCTTTCACTTCATGTCCCATAGCCAAAACAGGAAGTGAGAGGATATCCCTCCAAGGTGAAGGAATCCTGGTGTGTCACCAGGATCACCAAAACTAGTTTCTTCGTTGGAAGACTTCCCTATTGTTCTGATGTCAACCGAATATTGTTTTTTTGCTTGTACTTTCAATGAGGATGGTAAACAGGACAAATTAGCAGGGTGGATAAAAATCGATGATTTTTTAAAAAAAAATTTTAAAAATCAGATTTTTTTTTTATTTAAATAGATTTTTTTGGATTTTTATTGAATTTATTTTAATAAAATGCTTTTGAAGTAAAAATCTCTCTAAAGATAGTTTTCTATTTAAGATACATTAATAATTTAGTTTATTCAGCATGAAATGGAGCTTGGTTATGTAGCATGAGGCTGTATATTCTGCAATATTTACATTTTTGGTAAACTCCTTCAATAAATCCAAGCTCTGCAAGCTGAGATAACATGCACTGCATTGATGCATTCACACAATTTCACAGTAACCTTGAGATAAAACAAAGTTATTATTATCCCATTATTTTGCAAATCTATGTACACTACAAACTGTATGATTGAATCGGTTCTGATATCGCTGTATTACTAACCTGACAGCTTATTATTCTAAATAGGGAACCTTCATTTTGTTTGCAAATATTAAAGATTCTAACTAAGAATGAGTCCTTACGTTTAAAGAGCACCTGTCATTTCAGATCCATCATGGCAGCGCCTGTTTACAGGCATCCACTCACCTGCTGCCGCCACATCCCTCACCTTGTTGTGTCACTGCCGCATCACTAGCTGTCCCATTAAAGTCAATGGGACTGTCGGTGAGTGAACAGCGGGTCAGAGGAGGCGCTTCAGAACAGAGACGACTGTTGTCCTTTAAAAATTATGATTTAAATCAAGCCTTTTTACTAGTGATTTAAATAGACTTGTTTTATATCAAATCCACCCTGCAAATTAGAGAGGGTGAATCTCCATAATGGAGGTACAGACAGCAATAAAAACTCACAGGGCTTCTAATCCCTATCCAAAAGTAAGAAAAAAAAATATGCCTTTAGTGACACTTTAATCGCTTAGAAAACATACGTCGACATGACATTCGGTTATAAAAGGAATGTTTTAAAAAGACCCCATAGTGTTCTAGTGCTTGTAGTAATTTCTTGATCTCTTGTTCTGATTTGTCTCACTGCAGAGCATACCTGGATTTGGACAGCAAAACAGAAACATAGGATTCAGCTGGGGACCAGGAGAATTGCTTCTATATGAAACCCATTACAAGAGCAAAGGTGCACACAACATTTTCGTTTTAAAAAGTAACACATAGGGGTTCATTTACTAAAACTGGAGAGTGCATAACCTGGTGCAGCTCTGAATAGAAACCAGTCAGCTTCCAGGTTTTAGGCTATGTTCACACTGATCCGAAACAAAAGTTTACGACTTCTGATCCGACTTTGCCCTGCAACTTCATGTCCGACTTCCATGTGACTTCAATGAACGGGATCCGACTATACCAGGCCCTTTGAGTCTGGTGTGAATCTTGAGGGCCACAATTTAAAAAAAAAAAAAAAGGGCTTGGGGTCCCCCCCAAGATCCATACCAGACCCTTATCAGATCATGCAGCCTGGCAGGTCAGGAAGGGGGGCGAGCATGTCTCCCCCCTGAACCATACCAGGCCGCATGTCCTCAACATGGGGGGGGGTGCTTTTGGGGTAACCCAAAGCACCTTGCCCCCATCCTGGGGACAAGGGTCTCTGCCCGGCAATCCTGGGCGATGGTTGTGGGGGTCTGTGGGCAGGGGGCCTATCAGAATCTGGAAGACCCCTTTAACAAGGGGGCCCCCAGATCCCGCCCCCTCCCATGTGAATGATTTTGGTGTGGGGTTCCCCCTCAAGATCCATACAAGACTCAAAGGGCCTGGTATGGATCTGGGAGGACCCCACACCTTTATTTTTTTAATTTTGGCGTCGGGTTCCCCCTCAAGATCCTCAGAGCACAAGTCGCATCAGTTAAGGTTATAATCCTGACTTCCATTCAAATCAATGGCCTTAAATTGTGCCAAAGTCGGAAGTAGTACAGGAGGCATTTTCCAGTTAAAATGGCTCTCATAGCGAACCATTGATTTTGACATGTCATGTGACTTGTGCTCTTGAAGTTGAAGCGCATATCGGATCAGTGTGAACCGGCCCTCAATTTCAAAGCTTAAAGTGTTACTAAACCCACAACAGTAAAATCTATCTGTATATGCAGTAAAGCATGCTTGTTCTACTCAATGTGGAACTTAAGGCATTAATCCTCTGCATTGTGTAAAAAGGCTCTTTTATCCTGTATGCACAGATCCTTCTGTCCTGCAGGGTCACTCTGGGCAAGGCCAGATAAGACAGTCACAGTAGTCCTGCTGCACATGCTCAGTTTGATCTCTATTGCTGGAGAGAACATTTCCTATCTTGAGCTGAGCTAGTCAGGTCACATGGTAGGACATTACACATGTGGACGTGTATACAGATCCTAGCTGACAGCCCAGTCCCTCCCTCCCCTTCTCCTGAATGCCCAGTAAGGGTACTTTCACACTGAGGCAGTTTTAGGCATCTTAGCTCTAAAAATAGCGCCTGAAAATTGCCTCTCAATCCTCCCCAGTGTGAAAGTCCGATTTGCTTTCACACTGGGGCGGTGTGCTTGCAGGATGGGAAAAAAGTCCAGCAAGCAGCATCTTTGGGGCGGTGTATACACCACTCCCAAACCGCCCTGCCCATTGGAATGAATGGGCACTACTTCCGAGGCACCGCAACACGAGCGCATTTAACCCATTCTTGGGGGGGGGGGGGGGAAGCAACCCGCTACCGCCTCAAAAGCGCCGCTATAACAGTGGTAAAGCGCTGCTAAAATGAGCAGCGTTTTACTGCTTACACTCGGGCAGCTGCTGTGTGAAAGTAGCCTAACTAAGAAAGAACACAGTGGGTGGGATATCACAGCTTGATTCATGGAAGATCCGCCTCCCATAACATCATGAGGGCACAGACTATAGTGGAAATCTCCTTCTACCTGAACACTCAGCACTCCTGGCAGACCCTGCAGTTTATCACGTGACCGTGGTATATAGATCAGCCAAAAAAGTATATAGTGGCAGTATTTTAATGTAAAAAAAAAATGTATAAGCTGTGGCCACTGTGAAGGGGCAGATTAACTATTTTCATATTACTGGGTTTAGTACCATTGAACAAACTGAAGTTGGAAGCTGATAACATGCACAGCTGCACCAGATTTTGCACTCTCCAATTTTAGTACATAAACCCCATAAAGTCAATAAGCATGGAAACGTAATCAATACATTATTGAGGAGAACCAATGACATGACTCCGCTTATGGTCATGTATTTTTGAGCTGCAAGTTATCAGTGTATATATAGTAGAATATATTAGCAATTTGATTGTAATGGGTTAGCTCCTTTAATAATTGTAAAATGGATGTCCTGTCAATGTGTCATTAAAACCAATCTTCAGCTTTACTGTTCCTTTAAATAGTTTGGTGGGCCCAGCTTTCTTGCCCATACCTCCATACAGGCTTTCTGTTAGAAAGCTGGAGGATACAGTATGTCAGTGGACTACAAGGGTGCTCATCAGCGCACTCGGAGTCCGTTGAGAGCTACAAGTCATCAGCCACGGTGGAATATGGGACTAGTAGTTTTCTTTTTCACATATTGCTGTTAATAAATTATGCGACTGTGCAGGCAAAGCCCTGCACAGACACGCCGTTTTCACATGTGGCTGCAGGTATGTGGAGATGAACCCCCGCCCACTATCACAGGGAGGAGGGGGGATCGGGAGTGTGGGGACTAGTGCAGGAGCATAAATACGGGCGTAACGTGTAATATGCTGCAAAAGGTGAACTTGGCCTTTAATGGATAAGTTCACCTTTCGTAACATGTTACACACATGAATGGACTGGTCCCCAGATCTTCTCCCTCTGCTAGCTGTCACAATTTAAAAAAAATTGTGGCCGAGCGGGGCTCCGCTCATCCGGCTGCGTCACTCTTTCAATGAACTACCACGTCGCTGTGGAGTACTGTGGTAGTTCATTCTCTCTTCCTGTCAGATTATATTTGCTTGCCCGTACATAATGTACAGGCACACAGATACACTGACAGATCTGCAGGAGACCTGTATGGCACGCAAGGCTTTAGACTGGCTCCAGAAACAAAAATGATAAATGCATTTATTATTTTTTGTTAAAAGGTGAACCTATGCTTTGAGAAGATTCCATATTTACATAAATCTTCCCCTGTACCACATCCATATATTACAAGACCCCAAGAGACTGTCCCAGAGTAGGGACGGGACATCTGTGAAATTGGATAGTCACATGATTTTCCAGTTTTTACAAATGTATATTGCAATATGTAGTAAGATGTCCTTCCCGTATTCACCGTCACCACTGCTTCCTCAGAACGGAATGGTTGTTCAAAAATACACTAGATGTAATCAAAATACACATTAAGTACAGTTAAATTACATCCTTTATCAATATGGACCGTATTATGCACTGACCTTTTATGTTCTTAAATGGGTTTTGTATGTTTTTGGATCCTTTGAGATCCTAGATGTATTTTTAACAATGTTATGAACAAATTGCATGTTTTTATGATTAATTTGGCTGCCTCCTGGTGTACTTTTAAAATTTGACTTTATGCAGCAACAATAATGTTCCTCTATTTTCTTGGGGTCTTAGCCTTAAAGGGTTACTATCATCTGCATTGTACTGAGCATAAACCTAAAGCTACACTCCAGACTTCTATACTACAATTCATTTAAAGTGGTTGTAAACTCATGCATCCCATACTAGCTCATTATGAAATGCATACTTTAGATCAACGCTGTCCCCGCACACGACTGTGACTGGCGACATGTCTCCCAGAATTATTTCTGTGTTTGCGGGCTCCGGCGCTGTGATTGGCCAGAGCTGCAATGACGTCACTCCCACGCATGCACGCAGGAGCCGCCGGTCATGGCACGGGCCCTGAAGAAACAGGACTAGCAGGTCGTTTCTTCAGTGCGTATGCGCCAATGTCGTTGGTGCAAGCGTATACAGTGAATATCTCCTAAACTGTGCTACTTATTGGCTTACCTGTAGGTAAAAGTGGTGTAACTAGGTTCACAACCACTGTAATGCAGTTATGTAGTCCTTTAATAATTACATGCATCTTTATATTGCAATAAGTGTAAATACCTGAAACTGTCTTTTATACTAGTCGTTTCTAAACCTCTGTACAATAGAATTCCCCAGGGAGAGTCGGTACGCTGAGGCTGTCCTGCAAGCATGTGATGACAGGAGGAGAGAGATTTTATCACGAGCTGTGATTTCTGTGCCCCTGTTGTGAATTTTGAGGATTAATTTCTCTACAGTACCCGCAGCTACAGCGGTCAGTGAGGGCTTGTTTTAAAGCTCATTTACTACTTATTAAGACTTTATAAATATTTAAATGTACATATAATTATCCATAGCCTGGTCACCTGTTCATTTCAGACCCAGGGCTTAAACGTTCTGTCCCACATATATCAAAAATAATTTTGCAATAATCCATCTTTTGCTGTGTCTAGTAAGCAGCTGTTACACATACAGTTTAAGCTGACCATACACTGATTGAATTTCGTCGGATTCAATAGGGACTGACTGAATTTCAGTGTGTGGCTGTTCATGCTCGACAGTTGTTAGACTTCTGTTGAAGGGACATTCTGGAAATGTTTTCTTGATCAATGACTTTAGCTGTGATCAGTGTATTCTGAAAGCAGATGTTCAGTTGTCAGAATACAATGCCCAGTGGGGGCGTGGGAATCCTCCATCCACCTCGCTTGTGTATATGGAGGAATCTTATTCTTTTTTTTTTTTTGGCTAAAAAAAAAACAACCCCTAACAGTGTATGGCTAGCTTTAGAATGCAGTGGAAACATGATAATAAAACAATGACTCATTAATTTAAACATGATTTAAAAAGTACCCTTCATTTATTTATTAATTTTATGTTTTTACTCTGCAGATGTTAGACGCTCTATCCCGAACCTGTGTCCATTCATGTATATTGTTAGTAACGATGAAGATCTCTGTTCTCATGTCCTGCGTAAACTGTTTAATGAGTCTCACAGCATATTTGTGAACCTACAGAAGAGTGAAGAAGAGTCATCCAGCAGGACACGTAAAGCAGAGTATGTAACAACTTTATGGCATACAGCCTTTGGGGTCATGTATGGGCAAGTGTACATCTTTAAGTGTTAGTTCATATTTGCAGAAAAGGTGAACTAACACCGAACTCCTTCCCCTGTCTGTGCTGTACTTACCTCCAGCGATGCTGAGTTGTCAGTGCTCACACAGCCGGTCCAGTGGTCTGGGGATTTGAAATCCCTGCTCTTCTCCCTCTTCAATGCACTTTCTCACTCTATTCACTGTGCAGGCACTGACCAATCAGAATTGTTCTGGTCCATCCCAAAAGCACTGCACAGACAAGAGGGAGAGAGCAGGGATTTCAAATCTCCAGACTGCTGGACCACTGCATGGGCAATGACAGTTGTTTAGCATCACTGAAGTTAAGTACATTGGGGACTGGGGGGGTTGAGGAAGGGTGTGTAGTGCTCCCCTTTTATTTTTTTTTCCTGAAAAGGTGAACTAACTGTTGCCTCGTTTATGTGCATACACCTCAATTATTGTAGTAGTATGTACATATATACATCTAGATCTGAAAATTCTTACACAAAAGAGGTAGTTCCATCCGCAATACACATTTATTGAGAGGGTTACATAATATATACAAATTACACACTAGACAGTATTTACAACACAATGTACAGTATAAGTCCCCTGGCTTACATGACAAATTACCCACAATAATCATATTCACAATACCATGTACAAGTATGGAAATTTACCTTTCCATTTAGGTTGGGGCATGGTAACTGCTGTGTGTCCACACACGGAAAGGGCACTTAGCTTGGTGACAAAACATTATATCCTCCCCCTTCTTTCTGTACTGTGGCTAATATAATTCTCCCTAATTGGTCACTGTACCTAACCACGGTCCATTGGGCTGTTGTTTACAGCCCATGTGAGATGTTGATCAGGGAAAACAAAAGGCAGCCCTTTGAAGTGGAGCTGATTACAGCCTCACCACCACACTCAATAGTTTAAACACACCCCCCTCCAACTGAATTGCACTTCTTATTGAAATGTATTCATAATTACAATATTTTACAACTGTTAATGGAGATTTCACATAAACTCATAAGACAACATAACACTAAATCAACTTTTCCAACTTCAGCATTCTACTTTCAATGGGTAATATTTAGCAGATTCTATTTATACTGCTCTCCCCCATACGGTCTTCAATAGAGATGTTGCATTGCTACCTGCTTCTCCTCAATCTGTAGTCCCTTTTCTGGAAAGAGAGTTTCATGCTCCTCATTTCTTGAATGGAAGGAAGACGCCAACGCTGAACGAACCAGTGTGCCCCGGATTGTTGGCAGACAGCACAAGCTGAGATCCTGTTGCAGGTCTTCATTGGACCTGATCTCCTTGAGCTAGGTCCTTCTATTGTGGCTCATATACGGCCTGCTGAGTAGGTTTGTTCAGATTCCTTCCTCGGTTCTGATCCTTTTCAGGTGAATGTTTTTAACTGTTTGACTAAGGTTCCAGTCCTTCTCTTCATAACTGGATGCTTCATTGCTGTGGTAATACTTGGACATGCTGGATAAGAGGACTCGCTATATGGGGGCAAGCTTTCAACTTTTCTGTTAGCGTGTGACCCAACCTCCCATAGTCTGCAGTAATACCCACTGTTTCTTAATGCCTACGGCCCTCAAAATATTACGATGAGTACAAAAATCTTATTTTTAAAGGCAATATGCCATAATGTCATCGGCAACAACATTTGAAATGTCAGAAGTTCCTGTGATCGCCGGCATCCATTTTTTTAAAGACACCCTCTTGCTAGACCTAATACTGCAATTTTCTTTTTCGTACATCACGGGACACAGAGCAGGCCATATAAACATCACATACTGGGTTGTACGCCGCCTATATGTGAATGGCCATGCAATCAAACACAAACAGGAAATGTCCCCTCCTATATAACCCCTCCCACACTGGGAGCACTTCAGTTTTTACACCAGAGGTGGATGGTCACTTCTTGAGCTCAGTATGAGCTTCTTTGCTACGTCCAGCACAGGTTCTGTTGAATCAAGGGACAGCACCCTATCGGATCTATTTCAAACAACTATATAGCTAAGACAAATGGTACCCAAACCTCACCAAGAAGACTGAAGAGACTGCACAGTTTTGCCTGTAATGCATCCTTACGTGGCGCTGGACTCTGCGTAGTGGTAAACCTGGGACTGTGGTACCAAGGTATGCATGCAAGGTGCTATACAGGTCCAAGGGAGTGGATCTCAGCATAGGGTACCCGGTCCTTGAGGGTCCTGAGTGACCGAGCCCACAATGATGGGTGAAGGTTGGGCCTGCAGCTTGCTCCAGGTCCTGTGGCGGGAATGGTGAATAAATCCCCTTTTTGAGGAGTTAAGCTGCCTGTGTAAGCGTTTGTTTTGTGGGGTCTGCGTCTCTTTCCTTTGCCACCGGGGGGCTCGGTGCTTCAGGGAGGTTTTACTCGCACTTAGCTGACCACTGGGGGAGCTGTGTCCTGGCCAAGTCCATTAGTTTTGATCTGTACAAGACTTTATGAACGTTTTTCAGGCTACGGGAGCGCGCGCTACCGCGAGCGTGCGTGTGTGCATGTGGAGGCGCCGCGCACGTGCAAATCGCTTTTAAACGCCGGATTCATCATGGCGGGTCGGCGGCGGCTTTTCCACACAGCTGACGGTGCGGTCGGGGAACAGGGCAGGTGGTTCCTTCTGGGGGCATGTGAGTCCGGTGGTGGGGGGCAGCTGGCAGTCAGGTACGACAGGGAGCGGTGCTGGGGACATAGGCTGAAGGAGCTTTTGCACTTATTGCAAGCCATTGCTTCTAGGAAGCGCAGTAGGGGAAGTGGAAGCTGCTTGTTCATGCTTCAACACGCAAGGTGCGGGCAGCCTTTAGGTTGCTTCCTGCGGAGGTACCAGAGACTTCTTATTCCTCCTTGGGGTCACTAAAGCCTCCTCAAGAGTACCCAAGAGTTTTCCCTGCACCCCCTTCTTAAGCAGGTGGTGTATTCTGACTGGGGGCACCCAGACAGATTATTTATTCCTCCCAAGAGGTTTTCTCTGCTTTACCCTATGGAGGAAAAGTTTGTGAAAAAGTGGGGGGTGCCTGCTGTTGATGCGGCAGTCGCCTCCCTTAGCAAAACTTTACCTGTCCTGTGGATAATGTGATGGGATTTAAGGATCCGGCAGATAGAAAGCTGGAGTACCTGTTAAGGACCTCCTTTACCCCAGCAGGTTCTGCCATTCAGCCTGCAGATGCAGCTATTGAGGTTCTGATGAAGAGGCTACGGCCTTGAAACGCATCAGCCAGTCCATCCAGGTCACCAGTAGGAGACGGTTGAACGGATGTTACCCACTCCAGCACTGTACATGCCTGTTACATGAGCTGTTTGTGAGTATGTTTTTATGATTTTTATCAATTAAAATCTATCAAGGATAATGCGCTAGGCCAGTGCGCCCTTGTGTGCCTTTTTTGTTTCTTTAGCTATTGAGGTGTGCCAGGCTTTAAAGGATCGGGCCATGCGAATTGGCAGGGAGGATGAACCAGAGGAGGAACCTCTGGATTTACCACAGGCCTTATGTTTTGCGGTAGATTCCCTAAAGGATTCAATACAACAGGTGTCCAGAATGGCGCTTTTATCTGTGTATATGCGCAGGATTATGTGGCTGAAGAGTTGGTCAGCGGAGCTTCCCTGTAAGAGGTTGTTGACAGGATTCCCATTTCACGGCTAGAGCCTGTTTGGGGGAGGCCTGGACAAATAAATCCAGAAGATCTCTGGGGGTAAGGGCACGCTACTGCCAGTAAAGAAGCCGGCTAAGCTTTGAACCTTCAGCTTCTGGTGCCTCTGGGTTTTCGGGTCCTAGGCAGTCTCGACGGCCTCAGGGACCTGGAGCCAGGGGGAAGCAGCAGGGCCAGGGGCAAAAGAAGCCATGGACCCAAAGATCCTCCAAGCCTGGCACCAAGCCTTCCTTATGAAGGCGCGCCCCCACTCACTCGGGTGGGGGGAAGGCTGTTGCGCTTTGCAGGGGTTTGGGAACAGCTCATCCACGACAGGTGGGTAGTCTCCCTAGTGTCTCAGGGTTACAAGCTGGGGTTTCTGGCTTGGCCTCCTCAGAGGTTCTTAAATTCCAGAATGCCCACAGATCCTGTAAAGAGGGGAGGATTGCTCCAAGCACTGAGACACTTAATCCTGCAGGGTGTAATTGTGGGGGTGCTGGCAATAGAGCAAGGCACAGGGTTTTACTCATACCTGTTTACAGTGCCAAAACCAAATGAGGAGGTACGGCCCATTTTAGATCTCAAAGCACTAAACCGGTATCTTGTGGGAGATCTTTACGGATGGAGTCTATTCAGTCGGTTATCTCTTTCCAATAAGGGGACTTTTTGGTGTCCTTAGACATCAAGGATGTTTACTTGCATGTCCCAATTTCCCTTCCTCATCAGAGGTTTTTACGTTTTGCAATAGGGAGCGGCATTACCAGTTTGTGGCCTTTTGGAATCATAACAGTGCCCAGAGTTTTTACAAAAGTACTGGCCTCGGTTTTGGCCCTTTTGAGTTCAAAGGGGGGGGTCCTGATACTGGGGCTACCTGGACGACCTCCTGATCAGCGATCAATCCAGGGAGGGGCTCAAACGCAATATGGCCTTGACGCTCTAGGTGTTGGAGAACCTCGGGTGGGTCATAAATTGGGACAAGCCCTTTTTGGTTCCAGTTCAGTCCCTGGAATATCTAGGTCTGTGTTTGGATACAGGGCAGGCGAAGATATTTTTACCCCCAAGGAAGACCAGCGATCTCAGGGATCTGGTGAGACGGGTGAAGGAACAGAGTTGTCCTTCAGTTCGGCTCTGCATGAGCCTGCTGGGCAAGATGGTAGCCTCCTTTGAGGCGATATCTTATGCCCAATTCCACTCCAGGGCTCTGCAGAGAAACATTCTTATAGAGTGGAACAAGAAGATTCAAACTTTGGATTACTGCATGACTCCCAGGTTACGCCAGAATCTCAATTGGTGGCTGGAACGCCATAATTTGACTCGAGGGAGGTCCTTCCTTCCAGTTTTTTGGGAGATCGTGACCACAGACGTCAGCCTCACGAGTTGGGGTGCTGTCATGAAGAATATCACGGTCCAGGGAAGATGTTCCCAGAGGGAGCAACTTTTGCCCATCAAAATTCTGGAGCTTCTTGCTATATCCAGCTGGCTGTGAGATTTTGGATGGCCAGATTGCGAGGCCACCCTGTGAGGGTACAGACAGACAATACCACAGCAGTGACTTGCATCATCCACCAGGGCGGCACCAGGAGTTGGTTGGCGCACAGGGAAGTCTGTGCACTGCTGCAGTGGACAGAGGTGTATGTACCAAGGCTCTCCGCGGTATGCATTCCGGGGGTAGAGAATTGGAAGGCGGACTACCTCAGTCGCCGACAGATGCTTCCAGGGTAGTGGTCCCTGCATCCTGAGGTGTTCCGGGAGTTGTGTCTGTGGTGGGGGACACCGGAAGAGGATCTGCTGGCGTCCCGGTTGAACAACAAAGTGTGGCAGTTTGTCTCCAGGGCAAGGGTCCCCTCCCCATCGGAGTGGATGCCCTGGTGATTCCATGGGTCCAATTTGCTCTGATGTATGCCTTTCCCCTGATTGCTCTGCTTCCATATCTCTTACGCAGGATTCCGTAAGAAATCGCCACAGTCATCCTGGTGGCACTAGCTTGGCCCAGGAGGGCTTGGTACTCGAAGCTAGTGAAGATGGCAGTGGACAAGCCTTGGCTTTTGAAGCCACGGTTCTAAGAGATCGGAGGGTGTCTGTGGCTGCCATTTCTACCCTTATAAACTCTAGGAAGCTAGTGACCAGAAAGATTTACCATAGGGTCTGGAAGACCTACATTGGATGGTGTGAGGCCAGAAAGTGGCATCCACGCAAGTATTCAATCGGAAGGATTCTGTCTTTCCTTTAGGTTGGCGTCAATATGAAACTAGCCTTGGCTACAGTCAAGGGGCAGGTTTCGGGCTTATCGGTAGGCCTCTGGCTACACACTTCTTGGTCAGGGCTTTTCTTCAGGGAGTGGCCCATTTGCTGCCTCCTGTGACATGTCCCCCGTGTCCGCGGGACTTGAATCTATTCAGTGCCGCAGCGACAGCCATTTGAGCCTATTAGGGAAATTCCCTTAGTCTTGTTGGTGCGAAAGTTGGCCTTCCTTTTTGCATTACCTCGGTTAGGAGGGTTGCGGAGTTAGTTAGTTTCTTGTACTTAAGAATACTTAAGAATGCATCAGGACAAGGTGATGCTGCGCCCTCTTCCGTCTTTTCTGTCCAAAGTAGTGTCAGCTTTTCACCTCAACCAGGACATTCTCTTACCTTCCTTTTTTTTCCCCTCAGCCTTCCTCTCCAGAGGAGAGATGGATGCACTCTCTGGATGTGGTCCAAGTCGTTAAGGTTTATCATAATAGGTCTGCGGACTTTAGAAAGACTGAGGCCTTTTTTGTTCTTCCAGAAGGTCCTAAGAAGGGTCAGGCGGCATCCAAAGCAAACATTTTGCCATGGATCCGATAGTTAATCACTCAGGCCTACGGCTTGAAGGCAAGGGCTCCCCCCTTCAGAGTAAGAGCTCACTCCACCAGGGGGTTGGAGCCTCCTGTGCTTTCTGCCATCGGACGTCGCTGGCTCAGATCTGTAAGGCTGCTACTTGGTCCTCATTGCACACATTCACCAGATTCTACCAGGTGGATGGGCAGCAGAGGATGCGACACTTGGCCTCAGTGTATTAAGGGCTGCTGTTTAATTATGCTTGTGTCTCCCTCCCCTCAGGGACTGCTTTGGGACATCCCAGTGTGTAATGTTTATATGGCCCGCTCTGTCATGTGATGAACGAAAAAAAAAAATTGGATTTTTTATACTTACCTGTAAAATACATTTCTTTGAGTATATCACGGGACACAGAGGTCCCTCCCCTCTTGGTTTCCTTTTGGAAATTCATTGCTTGCTACAAAACTGAAGCGCTCCCAGTGTGGGAGGGGGGGGGGGTCTATAGGAGAGGGAACTTCCTGTTTGTGTTTGATTGCCAGTGTCCATTCACCTATAGGTGGCATATAACCCAGTATGTAATGTTTTTATATGGCCTGCTCTGTGTCCCGTGATGTACTCAAAGAAATGGATTTTACAGGTAAGTATGTATAAAAAATCCAATTTTTAAACGTTTGTGTAATATAGCCCATAGTTATTAAATTCAGAGTTATAGCTATCAAATAAACACAAAGAATTTATCAAAGTTTCCAATTCTACTCTACCCGCTGCCAGTTCCTGTCAAACTCCCCTCCAGCCACTATTCCAGCCTTGTCTGACAGTTTCTCCTTAACTGTCTCAAGAAATGGCAACTGACCGCACCTAAGGATTTGTTGGGGAGCTTGTCTGTGCAGGGCCAACATCACTGGCATGATATTTGTTGATGCCCTTATAGCAAAAGATAACTGGAATAGTGATTTATTAATTGGAGATAACGGTGAGCAGTAATTCTCTTTTTTTATAACTAATCATACTGCAGAGATGCATCTCCTCTTACCTCATTTGATCCCTCCATGAAGAGAGAAACTATAACATGAATAAAAAATTATAAATCGTGATCAAAAATGAATCCTTTCCAACCAGTAATGTTGAATGTTGTGAATTATATTTGTGCTAACTTTGTAAGGGAGGCCATACATGATTCTTCCTTGTTTTTTTTATCCATATAGTTTTTTTTGTGACAATTGGCCAAATGTGCCAATTCTGTCATCCACGTGTTCATTGTGGATGGAGGGGGGGAATCCTCTCGCTGCTGGCAGAATACAATGATCAGTGTTGCCGGCTATAGCAGGCATCACTGTTCATTTGGGAAAAGCCTGACAGGCTAGTTGTACACAAGTCAATCAATAGATCGGCTTGTGTACAACCAGCTAGCACATGCATGGACTGAAATTCAGCTGGTCCCTGCTGAACTGTCCGAATTTTGATCCATGTATGGCCAGCTTAAGTGTCAAATCCTCATGCAAGCAAGTGAAATGTTTTCCAGAATTTTTATGACAGACCTATGTAAATTGGGCTGTTGTATTTAAATCTTTTTGGCACAAACCTCACTTGATCTTATCTTAATGTAAAACAAACCATTTATGGAAATTTATTATTAATCCTGTGTGTGCCACTGTATCATCAAATAAAGGAAAAGGTGGCTATTCTAAATAAAGGACAATCTTTGACTTTTAGGGGATTGTTTAAAAAATGTTTTCACCTAAGATTCACACTCAAAACCAATTAGAAAAATGTGTAAATTTTGGGTGGCCCCCTAAGTTTTATCATTGCTTTACATTAAGATTGTACTTATGAAATATTTTAATCACAGGACTATCAAGTTATCTTTTAGGGTAAATATCTGGGACTGGGAGAATTTAAATTGGCAAAAATTACAGAAAAGTGCATTTTTTTTCTATTAACCTAGGAAATAAAACTACACACAGCCAGATATGCTTCTAAATCAATGCCCTGTTTTGTCTCAAATTATGTATCATACACAGTTGCAGTGCGTCCGGAAAGTATTCACAGTATTCAAAGCATCACTTTTTCCACATTTTGTTATGTTACAGCCTTATTCCAAAATGGATTAAATTCATTATTTTCCTCAAAATTCTACAAACCATACCCATAATGACAACGTGAAAGAAGTTTAATTGAAATCTTTGCAAATTTATTAAAAATAAAACACAAAAAAAATCACGTATATAAGTATTCACAGCCTTTGCGCAATACTTTGTTGAATTACCTTTGGCACCAATTACAGCCTCAAGTCTTTTTGAGTATGATGCTACAAGCTTGGCACACCTATTTTTGGCCAGTTTCTCCCATTCTTCTTTGCAGCTAGGAACTCTCAAGCTCCATCAGGTTGGATGGGGAGTGTCGGTGCACAGCCATTTCTCCTACGTTCACTGACAGATGCAGCTCTTCATGACGTGTGGGTTTATGCTTGTCCAACTAGGAGTTAACTAGGTAGGGAAAAGAAACAGCTGGCCCCTCCCATGGGGCCGTCCTCTCTTCCCACATAAACCCTCTCCATAGCATAGCTCAGCAGTTTCAATGCCTAGTTTGGAAGGAGTTGACCTGGCTTCCCTTTAGGGGAATTGCGGTCCTGTTTGTGACCGTTTTTCTTTATTCTTTCTTTTACTTTTATTTTATTTGACTTCTATCAAGCATTGATCTGCTATCAAGAAGCCGGCCGGGGCATAGAGAATCCATGGGCTCTGTACTGTCCCCGGCCTGGCCGATCGATGCGAGCCAGTCCCGCGGTATTGGGACCCGCCACATCTTGCCCGTTCTGTGCGGGCGGCCTGGGGTGACCCCCACCTACGCCCAGCCCCGAATGCGATTCGGGTGATTTTCTGGCCTGCAGCATACTGTCCAGGCAGGGGCGGAAGGTCTGTGACTGGGTGGCTACCCACTGCGCTCGTCAGGAGTGGTGAGTGAGAGTTCCTTCCCTCCCCCCTTTTCAGGGGTGGAAGGGGGACAGACGACACTGGAAAAAAAAAAAAATGTTTTTCTGGGTAGCCAGCTGGTAGGGGCGCGTGGTGCTCCTTTTCACCTCCCCCCCGCACCGCACCCGATCGTCTGGCGCCGTTCGTTTCATTTTTCGCCGCGATCGGCCGCCATTTTGTGGCGGACCGCCGCCATTTTGCCTTATCCGCAGACGTGCTGGACCTATGGGGCTTTCCCTCTAGCGCTCAGAGCGGCCGTTTGCGGTACTGCACATTCCTGTAGAAGGATTTTCAGGCCTCTAGTGTTCAACGGCGGCCATATTTGCCTCATGCTTCTGCAAAAACGTGTGTGGAACGTTTTTTTCCTTTCTCTGTGGAACGGTGTGTGCTCCGGACGGCGCGGCGCTTCTGACGATCCTCCAGGGTTACAGGCAGCAAACGGCAAGTATAGTTGGGCTCCCCTGTGGGTGCTGGTGGCGGCGGGTGCAGTCCTCCTGGGTTCCCTGGTGCGCTGTGGGGCGGTGGTGTGCGGCTGTGTGGGGGTGCCTCAACTTTTTTAGTACCACCTGTGTGTGTTTTGAGGGGAGAACGATGGCAGACTATACTGCTGAATCTGCTGAGGAGTAATTGGCAGAGGCGCAATCTGCGCAAGGGGCCTTTTTGGACCAGCTGCGGCGGTCTTTAGTGCATTCTCCCCTGGGCGGATGTCGCCCAACAGGGCCCCAAGAAGCGTCCCCCTCCTCCTTGCTTTCAAGGGAGGATTCTGATCCGGAGCTGGCCTCTGAGGTCATAGGGACTCCAGTGGGCCTATCTGATGGGGAACTGGGTCCCTCGGATGGAGTAGAGTTCAGGGGACGGCGACTGCGCGTATAAGAGCGTAGTTTTCGCCATTATCACTGGAACGCGCACTACGCTGCGGTTGCGCCAGGATGGCGACTTGCAGACTTCTGCGTATGGGTGTGTGTCTTCCAGGCCCCCTAGGGCCCCCAAGGCTTACCCTTATGATCAATCTTTTGATCGCCTTATTTATCGTGAATGGCTGTGTCCGCAGCATTCTTTTTCGCAGCAGCACAGTGGTGTAGTGGGTAGCAATTGCGCCGGGCGGCAAGATGCTTACTGGCTCGGATCCCAACCATGGCCTCCCTGCCTGAGGTTTGCATGTTCTCCCTGTGCCTGCGTGGTTTTCCTCCCGGTGCTCCGGTTTCCTCCCACACTCCAAGAGACATAGGCCCAAACGGTTTGCTGCTCGCTATCCCTTTGAGGAAAGCTTTTTTTTTTTTTTTAAAAAAAAGGGAGTTGCTGCGGTGGTCCCGCCTATAGCTCGCCTTAATAAGGCGACGACCATTCCTCTGGAAGGGTTCCTTCCTTCAAGGGCCCCGCTGACAGACAGAGGCGCTGTTAAAGTCGCTCTGCTCCTGCGGCCAGGTCTGACGTCCTCCATGGCGGCGCAATATCTGTCTGAGCTTATGGCAGAGCTCCAGAATGTTCTGGACTGTGGCCTCCTGATGGATACGCCGCAGAGGGCTGAATTTTTGCTCCAAGGTTTCAAGTACCTTGGTGATGCGGCCGTTGATTTACTGCCTATGTTATCCAGGATAGCGGTGTTGCCGTATCCTCAGACGGGTACTCTGGTTGCGTTTTTGGGTCGGTGACCATGCTTCCAAAAAAGGTCTTGCAGACTTTCCCTTTCAGGGTGGACGTCTATTCGGTCCACGGCTGGGTGAGATCATTGAGGATTTCACAGGAGGTCAGTACACCTTCCTCCCAGAGCCCCGGAGGCGTGAGTTTCGCCGTAGACAGGGGCCCCTTACCTCGGATCAGTAGAGGTTTTTTCGTGCCCCGGGCGCAGCGGGTAGGGACCCGTCCCGGTAAGGTTGCTGCAGGGGCCGGGTACCGGCAGTGGCAGCGCAAAATAAAAACCAAAAAGGCAGAGGAAAAACCTCCTCAGCCTGGTGGGTTGCCCCCACCCGGGCTTCAGGTGGGGGGACGTTTTCTGAGTTCAACTCTCTGCCCCAAGACAGGTTCCTCCCATCGAACTTATGGCTCCCGCAGGCACGCAGGTGGCCCTCTTCGGGGCTGTCCAAGCACTCGGACCAAGGGGTGTTCGTGCGAGAAGTTTTGAGGTTTTTAATCAAACCTGTATGTGGGGGGGGGTCCGGCCAGTATCGGACCTGAAGGCCCTGAACCGGTATGTCAGGGCGCGGAAATTGCGGATGGAATCTATGCGCTCGGTTGTGGCCGCCCTCCATCAGGGGGAATTTCTGGCGTCTCTGGGCTTCAGGGATGCGCTCCTCCATTATCACTTTGTGGCACTCCCTTTTC
>BLSH010538127.1:34389-47256 GCA_018402905.1 Glandirana rugosa
TAAAACAATACAATGTCGGAATAAGATTTTACCTAATTTAAGTTATAAAAGGAGTTTTAAGATGTTTGTTCATCACAACTCGCTTGGGCCTGACATTGCAAGCCCAGGCATGGCTTGAAAGCCCACAGGCACCGTGCCTGGGCCTGGGCCTGTAAAGTTTTTAGCAAGCCCAAGCCAGGCCCCAAGACGATAAAATGAGGTGCACAACTCTTCGACGTCCCGTCGGTTAGTTGTTCGCAAAGTGACCAAACGGGAATCTTCGGTAGTGTCGGTACGGATGATTACCGTACCGACACTAACCGGCCACGTAGTACACTGGGTCGGAGAAATATTCGACCTCAGTGTCACGACGTCGAACCCGAACGATTTTTGAAATGTCCGGGTCCGGGTCCGTGCCACGGACACCCGAAAGTTCGGTACGGACCCGAACGTTACAGTCCGGGTTCGCTCAACACTACTTGTTTGTAGAATTTTGAGGAAAATATTGAATTTAATCCATTTTAGAATAAGGCTGTAACATAACAAAATGTGGAAAAAGTGAAGCGCTGTGAATACTTTCCGGATGCACTGTATAATGTACACAACCGAAGTACAAAAAAAGTTCTGGAACTGAACAGGCAAAAAGTCAGCTTCCTTCCATTCTTTTAAGTAGGAAAACCTGAAGTGTCTGCAGGACTGCCAAAAAAGTAGGAACTCCTAATCAAAGTTGGGGGTGGAAGTACAGTTATTATACAGCTTGACCAAAAACTACAATAAAATGTTTTAAACCACGGAGGTTGGGTAATGAGTGACAATATAGTGAGCTATTTCTTAAACATAGACATAATTTCAGATTATCTTTTCTTTCTTGATTCATCTTTTATGATTTTGGTTTTCACAGGCTAGTCCAAGTCAGTAAACTTTATCGCTCAGTTCTGCGTGCCTGCATGCTTGAAATGCTCACATTGAGGGGTAAGTAATTGTTTCCAGTATGTAATTTGATGAGCCATTGATTCTCTGAATGACACACGATTCTGAATAGTATAAAATCCTTACTGTTTCTAGCAGCCTCCTTTTTTTTTATTTACCTTCTAAATCTTTCTCTGTCTGTAAAAATCGAATTTTATTTCTTGTCCATTTGAGGGACAATGGAAAGTTGTTTTACCTTTGGGTTATAGTGCTGCACATAGACATATTGAACAAAAAGTATGTTTCAGAATCTTTACTACTGCGAGGGTTGAGGAAAAATAAGTCCCTTCATTTGTCTATGCTACATTAGTGGCAGAATGGAACTCTATCTTATTCAGGTATTCTCTAGATTTAATGGGATTAAAGACTAATTCACACAGAACGTACAGCTACTAGAGAGATAAACCATCGTGTGGTGCACGATTCAGTGCATCATACAGCTCATGGGGGGGGGTGTTTTTTTTTTCTCATGAACTTTATTTACATGTGATCCTGTATGGTGTTCTGTGATAAAATGCAGCATGTCTGTATTTGATCAGGACTCTGAGCTGTGTTTCAGTATGAATGGGGGACACAGAAAAAAATTTCTTTCTTTTTGTCTTTGTGGTGACCGGTGTTTTAGAATACAGCAAAACACCTGTCACCGCACATATTGTGAATTCAGCCTAATTTTATCATACGGACAGAAGTTAAAAACCGGACCTTCGGGGGCGTGGTCTGGACATGGCCGAGTGAGGCAGCACATATGCAGAGCTCCTGGACTTCGCCTGCTTATTCAGGCTTAAAACTGACTCTTTTACACCAGAGAACCAACCGGAATGTACACAACAAAGAAACGGAGGGGGAAGAGTGCAAAGAGGACCACTAAGGATTCACAGGATGGAGGGTTAGTGAAACTGTGGGGTACCTCTCATTCCACCTCCCCACCTACTAAGATGGAGGACCTGAGAGATACAGCTCTGGCCATATTTCGCAGTATATAGGGTAAGTCCCTCCCCAGTGACATTTCCTTCGACCATATCCATAGGGCCTTGGGAACCCAGCCTACAGATCCAGGGAGACCGAGAGACGTGGTCTGCAAGATTCACCACTACGCCCATAAAGAGATCATGCTTAGGAAGGCCTGGGAAACAGGGGAGCGGGACTTTGACGGAGCCCCCATCAAGATTCTCCCAGACCTGTCCTGAGCAACTCTGCAGCGACGTGCAATGATGTGGCCGGTGCTGGAGGCGGCCCGTCAGAACGGAGCTCCATACAGATGGGGATACCCCCTCTCCGCCACATTCCACAGGGCGCTGATCATTTTACATGCCAGGCAGATTTGGGTCGGCAAAAACAAACCAATGTGGGCGTTATACAAATGCATCTTTTATATACATATTAACGGTACCAAGCCAAAGTCCATCATATCTGTAAATCCCCTACCCAAAATGAACAAAAACTTAGGGTAGGATGCCTGGGATTTTGCATATTATTTAAGATAAAGAAGAGAATCAGTCAGAAGATAGTCAAAGAACAAGATTAAAGAATAGGGAAAGAAAAAGGAATAGTTGTGGGGAAAGGGAAAGAAAAAGAAAAGGGGGGGGTTGGGGGGGGGGTAGCAGGGTGCCTCGCTGGCCTGGGTGGAGTGCATCATCCAGTAATTCTGTATTGTTATCTAGTAAAAATTTGTCCTCATCCGAATATAAACATGTTCCACAGGAGCCATGTCTTTTTGTAGCAGTCATGTTTATTTTGCGCAGTCAGAACCAGATCTTCCAGTTTGTTGATCTCCACCACCCTCCTAAGCCACATTTTTATGGATGGTGGGTCCGTGTGTTTTCATCTTGTGGCGATGCAAAGTTTGGCAATGTTGAGGAGATAGCAGGGTCATCTGGATCTGGGTAATCTGTGAAATTTTTGCAAGATTCTGCGGATTTCTTTCCAGAAGTGCCCCAGAACACATGTAACAGTGTTCCCCTCTTTGTTGCATCTCCAGCAACGATCTGATGCCTCTGGAAAGAGACGGTGTAGTAGAGAAGGTGTATGGTACCATCTTGTAAGTACCTTATAATTGCATTCCTGTATGCGCGTACAGATCGATGATTTCAAGGCGAACCGTATAATGTGTTCCTCCTGTTCGGGGTTAAATTGAAGTTCCAGATTGCTTTCCCATCTCATCACCCCGGGCAGTCTAAGCCCACTGGGCGGCGAGATCAGCAATGTGTACATTACCAATAGGGTGTGTGCCAGGGGGCCCTCCCCCATGCAGTGGGATTCAAATTGGGTCGGAGGCGTTCCCAACCTGTGGAGAAAATGGTGTAGTTGTACCGCCCTCCAGAAATCTAAGGTGTAACTCCCGTCTGGCTGTGTTAGGGCTTTGAGGGATAGCCACCTACCTGAGATAATAAAGTGGCATGCCTGGAAGCATCCCCTCTCCCTTTAGGGTCCTGAATGGTCCTCTGGCAAGTCCCGGGGAAAATTCTGGATTACCCAGTATAGGGTATAAGGGCTCTTTGACGGAGGAAATTACAGAGGCTTTGCTCATCTGGTGGCAAGTCTTGAGTGTGGGTCCAATGATAGGGTGTGTTTTAAGCACCGGGGGGAGATTCTCATGGCACCAAGCTGCCCTTCCAAGAGGAACTTCGCTAAATTGTTGTTGGTCCGGTCCATAGTTTTTGCTCCCTGTGTCTGCGCCAGTCGATTACTCGGGTCAGGAGTGCAGCCTGGTGATATTTCTGAAGGTCTGGTATGGCGATACCGCCATATGTTTTAGGGAGAGTCAAAAGGCGTGCCCGGATCCTAGTTCTCCTGTTTGCCCAGATAATTTTGATAATCAGGCTGGTTACTTGGATAAAATAGTCAGTCGGAATTTGGACTGGGAGGGCCTGAAAAAGGTACAGGAACTTGGGAAGAATGCTCATCTTTACCATGTTACAGCGGCCGAACCAGGAATGTAGCCCTTGGTCCCACCTGTCTAGAAGTCTCCGAATGGTATGTAGCAAGGGAGGAAAATTTAGTTTGTATACGTCCACGAGCGAGGGGGGTATCGACATTCCCAGGTATTTTAGCGCTGTGGAGATCCACTTAAAGCCAAAGTTTACCCGTAGGTTACTTAATTGTGTCGGGATAATTCCTACCCCCATGGCCGCGGATTTTGAATAGTTAATTTTGAGGTTCGATAGTGTCCCGTACCGGTCAAGTTCTGTAGAAGGTTTGGCAGGGAGATTATGGGGTTTGTGATGGAAAATAACATGTTGCCTGCATATGCAGACACTTTATACTGAGACGTCCCTATACTGAGGCCTGTGATGTCATTTTGTTGTATCTTGTTAAGAAATTGTTCCAATGTGAGTGCGTACAGTAAAGGCGAGAGGGGGCATCCCTGCCGGGTGCCATTAGAGATAGTGAGCGGGTTAGAGAAAATTCCATGAACTTTTACTGAGGCAGTCAGCGTGGTGTAGATTCCCGCAATCCATTGCCTCATTCTGTCGCTTATGCCAAAATGTTGTAGGCTTGGGAGCATGAAATTCCAATTTACCCTATCAAAAGCCTTCTTGGCGTCAGCGCTCAGGAATACGCACAGGGTTTTGGCCTGGTTGGCCCAGTGTACTAGGTTCAAGACCTTGGTCGTATTGTCCCTTGCCTCCCTGGTTGGGACAAAGCCCACCTGATCTAAATAGACAAGTTGGGGGAGGAATTGTTGGAGGCGCGTGGCTAAGATCTTAGTGAAAATTTTTAAGTCTGCATTAAATAGAGAAATAGGTCTGAAGCTGCTGCATAAGGAAGGGTGTTTCCCCTCCTTGGGTGTTACCAAAATGTGTGCGAATAGGGATGCCGGAGAAAAGGCTGAGGTGTCCCCTGCTGAATTGAAGGTCTTGACCATGTGGGGCCCTAGGATGTCTGAAAGGGTCTTTATAGTATTGGACCGTAAAACCGTCCGGGCCCAGCACTTTCCCCTGGTTTAGCTGAGTTAATAGCCGCTTGTACTTCCTCTAATGAAATCGGAGCCTCAAGTTCCTGCCTCTGTGGGGATGTCAATCTAGGGAGGCGAGCTGAAGTAAGATAATCATCCGTCTGCCTTTGCATGTAGGTGTAATTTGGGAGGTTATAAAGCGAGGAGTAGTACTCCCCAAAGGATTGGGCAATTTGTTTTGGGAGTGAAATTTTTTGACCGGAAGGGCCCTGCACGTAAGGGACTTAGGACGGCAACCTCTGATCTCGTAAAGTTTTGGCAATGAGTTTGCCGCATTTGTCCCCTGACTCATACTGTATTTTCCTGCTTGTTTGTAGTGCTGCCTTAGCCCGATAGTGTAGTAGATCCATCACTTGCCGTCGTAGATGTGAGAGGTCCCTCTCTATTGTGGCGTCTAGTGTCTGCTTATGTTGAAGTTCTAGCCTCCGTATGTCATTGAGCAGTTGGTCAAGTTTGGCTGCTTGTGCCCGTTTTAGGTGGGTCGCTTTCTTGATCAATACCCCTCTGACTGCTTTGTGCGCTTCCCAAACAATACCGGGGTCGCTCCCTGGAGTGTTATTCAACCAAAAGTTGGACGTGAGTTCGGTAGTTACATCTGAGAGTACATTAGGGTCCTTTAAGAGCCCTTCATTAAATCGCTATCGCCATTCTCTATGTGGGGAGGGATACGTCAGTCTATACTGTAGTAAGATGGGAGAATGATCCGACCAAGTGATACTGTTTATCGTCACCCTTACAATGTCGGAGATATTGGTGTGGGACAAGGAAGAAGTCTGTGGGAGAATAGGATTGATGAGGGATGGAAAAAAAGGTGTAGTCACGGTCGTCGGGATGAAATACGCGCCAAATATCGATAAGCTGATGCCTATGTCGGGCCTGTAGGATACGTCTGCGAGTCCCAAGGGAGACGGCCGGGGTACCAGTGGAGGTGTCTACTTTCGGATCCAGAGGGGCATTGAAATCCCCGCCTATTATCAACTTCCCCTCCGCAAACTCTGCTAGTGCGGATAAGGTGCTGCACAGGAAGGTGTCATAGTGTGTATTTGGTGAGTAAATCGTAGCCAATGTCACCTCAACGCTGCCAATCCGACCCTTTAAGAACAGAAATCTGCCCTCATCGTCTGCCCATAAATCCTGTAGTGACAATGGAACTTGGCTGGAAATCAAAACTGAAACCCTTTGGATTTTGCATGTCTATTAGGTGCATGATAAGCAAAGGGAAAAGATTTTTTTTGCAGGTAGGGAAGCTTATCCGTCCTGAGGTCTCTTGTATGAAAGCCACATCTGAGCGGAGGCGTTTAAGATCCTGCAACAGCATGCGCCTCTTTTTCGGGGGTGTTCAACCCCTTCGCATTGAGGCAAGTTATATTAATGGCGTCCATCTGACCAGCGAGGAGGGGAGGGAACTGCGGGGACTAGTAGAAGGAGGAGGGGGGGGGGTTTAGAAAATAATAATTACAGAAGGTGAGTAAAGGAAGGGTGGTAGATTACCAAATAGAAGAGAAAATACCCTATATGAGAAAAATCGAGGGAAAAGGGAAAGAGGTGAGCAAAAAGTCGTTAAGAGCGTGAAAAGAGTTGCGGGAGAAATGAGAGTCTCTATAGCGGTGCTCACTATGGAGCCCTGCTCCGTTCGTGGGCGCAGGCCTACAGGGGGAAAGTGGTAGGAGACGGCGAACAGAGGGCTCCCGCAGCTCCCTGGCTGAAAGAGTAAGGAGTTAATGAGTGTTAGGCAGGTATGAAATGTTGTAAGGTAGGAGAGGAGAGCAGGCTGCATATGCTCGGGATGCTCTTTCCGCAATAGAGGGAGAGGTGGAGGATCAGGGTAGTCCCCAGCAGATCATCACCTTTAATATCATCATATATCACATGGCAAAACCTGGGTCTTCCGAGGAAGCACCCCCACCACCTCTCCACCCCAGTCTGAGGTTACACAGGCCTATGCCCCAGACCATCCCCCAGAGTCCGCCACGCCTGCATGCCCCCCTGTCACGCCACCACTTGAAGAAGTCCCTCCTCCCCCCACAGATCAGGAGTGGCGACGCAGCAAAGAGGGGCCCGCGGCGAGGCGGAGCCAACCGACACAGCCGCGGATCACCACCAACATGGCGTCCGAGCTGTGCCTCATAAAATTTGTTCCATGCAGGCAGATTGACCATAGGTATCACAATATAACGTTGCGAAAGTGCAGCATAATGTAAAGAAAACAAATAACAAATCAACACATCCCCAAGTCCAGGACTATTCACAGAAAATAACTATAACAGAGAGACAAACAACAGAAATAAAAAGGGGGAGGGGAGTAGTACTCCTGGAAGTAAGCTCTGAGAGAGCCATAGTCACAAGCATTGCCCAGTCCGAACCAAGTTTAAGTCTGGGGAAATCCTCATGCACTGGCCATGTTACCTATCTCGCCCTTCCCAATGGATACCTATGGAAGTCCAGTCCCTCCTCGTGGGTCCCTATGGCAGCTGCGACAGTCATTTAGTTCAGTAAAAAGAAGTGGTGGGACCTCCAGGAATATGGTTGTCCCAGGCATTGCAGGTGAAAAAGTGGAGCTCCAAGTCCTTCAGTGGCGTGAGACAGAGTGTCACCGCCAAAGCGGTGCAGAGCCCCGAGTGTAGTGCAATAGTTTCCTGTGCGGTCTCCCGTGTGTTTGATGCAGGGCTACGTAGGGATATAAAGCAAGGTAGTGATCCTAATTGTGAGCGGGGAAAAAGGGGGCACCTGTAATAAAGCCTGCCAGCAACTTGCGGGACCCATCCCCCCACGTGGGCATCTGGAGCAGGCATACAGAACTGGTAAGATTCCCCTTAGCATGTTCAACTTCCTGGAAAGAGAAAAACAAAAGGAGGCGCCTCTAAGTGCAGTATTACAAATAGTTTATTGAAAAAATGGAATAAAAACACTCACTCAGTGTAGCAGCATAATCAGCATAGATATCAGTCCATGGTGGCGTCACTGCGACTCTCTGCGATGGGGGGGACCGTCTCCAGTAGGCAAGTGGGTCGTCCAGGGAAGATGGTAAGCAGCCGGCTGTAGAAAAGTTTAAAAAAAAACCCCTGGAAGGCCTATTGTGGCAGCCATGGATAGTGTCATGTCTGGTTTTAGTAAATATGTGGATTTTCATCTTCAGTCCATCGTCACACAACTTCCCTCCTATATCCGTGATGGGTCTCACTTGCTAGAGCTTCTTGCCAATTATAGTTGGGAGTCCTCATACATGTGGTTGTCTTTGGATGTGAGCTCCCTGTACACCTCCATCCCTCACGAGTATGGGCTCAGGGCTCTTGAAAATTTTCTGGCAGAAGACAATATGATGAACCCTAGACAGGCTAAATTTATCTTGGACGCCACTTCCTTTTGTCTCACCCACAACTATTTCAGTTTTGACGGCAACTTCTTTCTGCAGACACAGGGCACAGCCATGGGAGCAAATTTTAACCCCTCCTATGCCAACCTGGCCATGGGGTATTGGGAGGGTAAATATGTCTCTACCAACAATCCCTTTTCTGCCAACATTATTTTTTATGGTAGGTACATTGATGACATAATCATCATCTGGGATGGCCCTCCCAACCTCATTGACCAGTTTGTCAATCATTGCAACCACAACCCCTATGGCCTCTCCTTCACATTTGTCTGCAGCCCCAGTTCCTTAGCTTTTCTAGATCTAGAATTGTACCATGTAGGAGACCGTATACTAGCTCGGAACTACACTAAGCCCACAGCGGGCAACTCGTTTTTGCGCTACAAAAGTTGCCACTACCCTCCTTGGGTAAACAACATCCCAAAGGGTCAGTACAGTAGACTGAGAAACAACTGCACCACTATTGATGACTATACTGCCCAAGGTACTCTCCTAAAGACTAAATTTTTGGATAAAGCCTATCCTGAGGCATTGGTAGATGAGGCCTTTACGACATATAAGACTAAACAACTGCCTAAAAAACGAGAAGTTATTAATCATTCCTTACGCTTCACAACCACTTTCCCCCGAGACCACAGCGAAGCCAGAGACGCTGTGGGACATGTAACACTTAGCTGCTGGTTGGAACGATAGGGTGGGGAGGGGGGTAAATAGTGATGGTTCACCCCCGGAGTCTTACCCTGCCTGTGCCCGGATGACTCCTGCATACTCACCCCCCCCATACTGCCAGCGTTGCGAGGCCCACAGCTTTGGCCAAATGTTGACTCCTGTGATCTTTTCATAGAACCAATGCCACAGGTAGGTGCCTGGTTATTATGGTTTAATTTGTTGGACACCTACCCCACATGCTGTGCTAGCAAGACTAATCTGTGCGCCCGCACCAGCAGCCCATGGTACACCTTGCTGTTACGTGGACATAGTAAGGATAAGGCTCTACAAGCACACAGGGTGACCATATAGATGTCAAGTGACTGCAATACGGGTTCTCTGCCTGAGGCCATGGCTGGAGGGAAATCCCAGACTTTGGACATTGGAACTGCCTCTCCAGACTCAGGCCTTTGCCATCCAGCTGGACCCTTAGCGGGGTTTTGCCTGGCCCCATCCTTCCTCCCAGCACGGCTCTTCCCCTTTCTCCTTGACCCTCCTTGCCCCCAGAGCAATCTCTGTGCCCAATTTACACATGCTGCTTTAATAGTCTGACACGCCACATTGGGACTGTGGACCTTATGGGGATGCGGGGGGATGTAATGTTTTGTAGTGGAGGGCGGAAGGTGGTGGGGAGCATGGGGCTCTGGATAGTACCACACCTGCTGGGGGCTCTGGGGTGGACTAGCCCTGGGTGACCACTGGCGGCAGGCCTACCTTGCTGGGGATATAGTGTGTAGTGGTGTTGCGCTGTGATCTGAGATGGTATGTAGGTGTAGTAATACATCCACACAGACCAACATAAGATATTTATTATTATTATTTTTTTTGTGTTGTTTATGCTGGGACTGCACCAGTTTCTCAAAATGGAGTTTTGTTTATTAAGCACATAGTTTGTTCATCCATTCATTGCACGCTCACTGATGTGAGGCTTTATTTTTGTTATAGCCCACTGGACTTTTTTCCTTATTAGTAGTGAATTAGCACTTTGTGACTGTGTGTGGACACAGTATTATAATTTTTGCCATTTAGTTAGTGTTTAACACTTGTATTATTACACCTACATACCATCTCAGATCACAGCGCAACACCACTACACACTATATTCACTCACCTGGGCACTGATTCACCCATAGGTGTTTGCAGCAGTGGATCATAGTATTCATTTTAACCCATTCACTTCTGTGGTAGCGCGGGAGTACCCCAGACATTTCTACCTTGCTGGGGGTTGGCCTGCACCAGGAGACAGGCCTGGAGATTGACGGCGACCTCGCGAGTCCGTATACTACACCACCTCCCCCATTTAGTCATGGGGAGCGGGTGTGGACATCCTCGTTGTGGGCGGATGCGGCCGCAGACTCCAGGCTGGACAACAGGCTGCGGAGGGACCCTTAGCACCCCTCCTACTGCCTTTGATAAATTGGAGAGGGCCTTCTGGGGCCTCGACCCGAACAGAGACTTAAATCCACAGGAGGGTCGTCTTCTGTATGCCTGTTATTTATTGTTTCTTCGTTCTAAAAGTGTTCGTTGTTAACGAGGTTTCTTTGTTACACAGTTTATTGTGCGATTACTTGCTGCGGTGTATTGTTGATATACTACATGCCTGGATGGGCGGGCGGGGAAGGACCTGCTCGCTTGGACAGGTCTAACTTCTTTCCCACCTAGGCCACGGCACTGATATCCGGGTACTTCCTGGAACAGGCCGTATAGATATCTCTTTTACTTATTTACGTTTGTTCTTACCTATTTTCTGCCTTGCTACTTTCTCCCTCTCATTAGCTTTTCCTAGTGCTTTCTACTCTCTCCACCCTCTTCTTTCTCCCCCTGTCACTCTGTGCGGGGCCCCGGTGATCATGGATGTCATCAAGATCACTTCACTAAACGTGAAAGGACTAAACACGCCTGAAAAGAGACGTATACTCCTAAATGAACTGAAATGTTTACATGCAGACGTAGCCTTCATTCAAGAAACACATTTCAGAACCGACAAAACGCCTAGCTTAAAGAATAGACACTATCCTATTGTATACCATGCAACCAACGCATCGGCCAAGACTAGTTTCCATACTCATATCTGGTAAGCTGCCTTGGACATGTATGGACATGCTAGCGGACAGCGGGGGACGCTATGTCTTCATAAAAGGCCTCCTTGGCCACGAGAGATTGACGCTAGCTACAGAATATACGCCAAACAACAGACAAGACGCTTTCTGTAAGGCAATGCTCGACAAACTGGGGGAATTCTCAGAAGGACAACTGATACTGGGGGGAGACTAGGACGTTGCCTTGGCCCCATCTGAAGATACTTCAGCCGGGGGGTCCTCGACTCGCACGGGCATCAGCAGGAAGACTTCGCAATACATACACGATCATCAGTTAATAGACGTGTGGAGGTTACAACACACTGGGGAAAGAGATTACACATTTTATTCGCCACCACATAAAGTATATTCTAGAATCGATTATTTTTTGATACCACATGGCCAACTTCAGGCGCTGACTGACTCAACTATTGGTAATATAACTGGTCGGACCATGCACCCATAACGATCCGATATGCCCTGTCGACACTCACATCCTCCTGGAAACTGAATGAGCGTCTGTTACAGATTCCTGAGGTAGTGACAGATGTTACTGCGGAACTACAAAACTATTTCCGAACTAATGACCAAATGGACTGTGACCCGGGGATACTATGGGAAGCCCACAAGGCAGTGATACGGGGTGTGCTTATCAAGCATGGGGCCACAATAAAAAAGACAGAGACCACCAACTGAAACTTCTCCTACATAAAATGCATCAGACGGAAACACTCCATAAACAAACCCCACTCCCGGCCCTGGAGAAAGAATTACTCTCCATACGCCAGCAACTGGTCGACCTACTACACTATAAAGCCAAGGCGGCGATTCAACATGGCCGAAAAATTGGCTACGAACACGCCAACAAATGCGGAAAACTGCTAGCCAAGGGACATAGACTGGCTACCTATGTTCCACAAATAGTATCCACCTCAGGCACCAAGGTTAATCGAAACAGATTGCGCAAACATTCAAAGACTTCTACTCCTCTCTTTGTAGCCTACCTGACCAGAATATTTCCCAGGTGGCCATGGAGGAATACATAACTTCCTCCTATGCTCCCATGGCTTTCGACGGAGGTAAAGGAGGAATTAGAGCCCCATTACACCGGAGGAGGTGCAGATGGCGCTGGGCGCTATGAAACCAGGTAAAGCCCCCGGTCCAGATGGCTTTACGCTACTTCCAGACATTTTTACCGATCTTAACCCCTATATGGTAAAAGTGTTTAATGCATCAAGTTCAGACACTCCCCTACAAAGAGATAGGCTTCGTGCACATATTTTGGTAATCCCCAAAGAGGTCAAAGATCCATCTGCATGTGGTAGCTACAGACCGATCTCCCTCCTCAATCTTGACTTGAAGGTTTTTGCCAAAATCTTAGCGACACACTTGGAGGGGATAGTTCATCTAGACCAGGTGGGTTTTATACCCTCGAGAGAAGCAAGAGAACACCACCAAGGCTCTTAACCTAATTCATCTAGCCACTACAACCTGAACGGCGTGTGTATTTCTGAGCACGGACACCGAAAAGGCGTTTGACCGGGTGAATCGGAAGTTCATGATGGCAGTGTTAAAGCACGTGGGGTTAGGTGAGACAATGATAGCCTGGATAACTAAGTTATATCTCCACCTGACGGCTCAGGTGAAGATCAATGGTCTCCTGTCTGACTCCTTTGACATAGCGAATGAAACACGACAGGGCTGCCCGTTGTCGCCCCTTCTATTTGCTTTGCCACTGGAGCCCTTCTTGTGCACGATATGGAGGAACCAGCAGGGGCACTGGGGCGCCGCCTCCCCGCCGGCAAAAG
>BLSH010538127.1:75195-92259 GCA_018402905.1 Glandirana rugosa
CTATACATTTGTTTACTACGTAAGACATGTGTCCGGTTGATTAGTCGACCGTGCTAATTAGCTAATACTTTTATCAACTGTTGATAAAATTGGTGAATGGTTGAACCGGTGAAAAAATGTTAACCACCAGTGTTCGATTTTTGTAAAAAAAACGAACTTTTAATGAATCTTGGGGGTTTGTAATATATAAAAAAAAGTGGGATCTCTTATTTTACCGTTAACAACGTTATGAGAAACAGTGTACCATAAACGCGTCGTCAGAAAGTTCGCGTTAAATAAACCTTTTTAAAATGAAAAAACTCAATTTTTTAATTTTGTCATTTCAACCCCCCGCACCGAACCGCGTACCTCCTGGGTGAAGGTGCGATTGAAATGGAGGAGTTGTAGGCCCGTGGAAGTCGTTGGGACCGGGAGCGGTCTGATCACGCGTCCTTCTCCTCCATGCGCCAAGCCACGCCCCCCAACTTTACTGTTTTAATTTTTTAACTCAAAAAAGTAAAATTTTTCCAAATAAATTGCGCTTGAAAGACTGCTGCGCAAATACCATGTGACAAAGAGTATTGCAACAATTGCCATTTTATTCTCTAGGGTGAAAAAAAATATATAATGTTTGGGGGTTCTAAGTAATTTTCAAGCAAAAAAAATGTTTTTAGCTTGTGACCACCAATTGTAAAAAAGTGGCCAAGTTGGTAAGTGGTTAAAATAGTTGTCAACTATTTTCATAATCGATTAATCGTGCCAGCTGATTAGTTGGCCTGTGTACAGAATGCATCATTTGTTTACATATCAGGAAATACAGTGCAGCACACATACAGCTCAGTACACCCTCCATACATGTCAGAGGACACAGTGCAGCACACATATAGCTCAGTACACTGTCCATAAATGTCAGTAAGTGCCTGAGAACTTGTGAATGTGTGAGGAACAATGTGTCATGGGACATGTAGTCATGGGCAGGAAGTGAGAGGATCCAAAGGTAGAAGTTTTTTTTTTTTTACCTTGCTATAGGGTCTTTCTATACTATACTTTGCAGCTTGATATTGGGGCACTCTGAAGGCAGGAGGAGCCAGAAGTGTTGACCCCAGAAGAGGGGAATCAGGGCTGCTCTGTGCAAAACCATTACACAGAGCAGGTAAGTATAGCATGTTTGTTATTTAAAAAAAAATACTTTAAAGACTGTGTGCAGGAAGATCAGCATCTGAACCCAGAGAAGGTGGAGGCTGATAGACTGGAGGTAATAGAAGGCATTGCAATTACATTTAAAGTAAACTTTTACCAGTATTGTGCATTTATATCTAAAATGATCATATCTAGGAAAAAAAAGTCTCAACTTTTAGCACTACTTTTTTTTTTTACCAGAAAAAAAAGTTTTATTAAATATTTCACAATTCAGACAAGCATATAATGGCATCAACACAATCCACAATTGTAATACATTGTACAGATCTTACCCAGTTCCGCATTATAAGTTTCAGCTTTACCCCATATGCATGCCCAACAGTCTATCCATGACCAAATTCTCTGGGGCTAGCCCCGGCACCTCAAGCCATCTTCCCCATATTTTTTCAAACTTAGAAGTACAACCCCTATGCTGATAAATACTTTTTTCCATTCTCAGGGTATTGCCCACTGCCGCTACCCACTCCCCAACCGTCGGGGGGGGTCTCAGACTTCCAGTGTACCATAATCGTTTTGCGGGCCAGAAAGAGAGTTCTAGTAAGAGCCACACAGGTATGGCTTTCCCAGTCAAACTCATCCAGAAGGTTAAGCAAACATTGTTTAGGATCTAAAGGTACTGAAACCTGAAACCCCTTACTCAGCGTGTCAACTACCCCACTCCAATATATATGGAGCTTGGGGCAGCGCCACAGCATATGAATCAGGTCCCCGTGGTCACTTTTGCATCTAGTACAGGTCGGAGTGGGTAGCAGTCCCATACCATGTAGTCTGTGGGGGGTGCAGTAAACCCTTAGAAGCGTGTATAGTTGAGTCAGTCTCTGTGTCACATTCAGGGAGCAACCGTTCACCACCTGTAGAGCCTCCTCCCACTGATCAGCATCTATCGTCCCACATCCAGTTCCCACTTTGGTCTGGCTCCCGAGGGATATTTTTCGAGATACAGACGAAGTAGGGTGGAGTAACTCTGAGATATAAACCCCTTAGTGGTGTCTGCCCCTCTAAGTTGTGTAAACAGCGGTGCATTAGACAGCGACCAATCCGTAGTCGTCCCCTAGGCATGTACTGCATGACTCAATTGCATGTAATAGAAATGCATAGATACTGGCAAACTAAACTTCTCCCTCAGGGCCTCAAATGAAAGCAGCTTACCATTATGGAAGATTTGGCTCAAATATATAATACCGTGTGTTTTCCACCTAGGTACACTTTGAAGTTTAGCTAACTCAGGGTAGACCATATTAGACCAGATAGGGCTAAATTCCGTAAATCCCGTCACCCCCTGAATGTACCTGACCTTGTTCCATACTTTCTGTATTAGGTTGTACGTTGGGAAAGCTTTTTGGGACCTCCCAAATGTCCCCGCCTCCAGGGCAGTTGGGATAGAGCTACCTCCCACCGTATGTAAAATAACCATCTGGGCAGCATCAGGAGCCCCGCCAGTGTGCTCCCCTCCCTCAACCATGGTACCTATCAAGTGCTGCAGTTGTGCGGCCAGATAATACAGCCACGGATTTGGCAATGCAAGACCCCCATTATCCTTAGGGCGCTGTAGCTGCTCTAACTTTATTCTAGGAGGGCGGTTTTTTCCAAAGCAATGTACGATAGATCGAATTTACTATCCTAAATGTTTTTAGTGGCATTACCACTGGTGAATTGTGTAACATATATAGTAATTGGGGCATGAGGATCATCTTAATGAGGTTCGCTTTGCCCGCAACGGATAGACCCAGGTTGTTCCAAGTTTTCACACGCGTCCGAAATCGCGCCAAGAGGGAGGCAATATTAAGTAAACTATACTCTCTAATCTGTGGGGTCACCCAGATCCCAAGATATTTAAGGGAGTGGACCATAGGGATATCCCCTACCGTGGCATCCCACTGTAACTGGTCTCCATCTAATGGCATCAAAGCAGACTTCGTCCAATTTATCAGCAAGCCAGAAAATTTACCAAATTGAACGATAGTCTGCATTGCCGCTTCTAGTGATTGCTCTGTATCTACTAATAGAATCATGGTGTCATCAGCATAAAGCATCACCTTCTCCTGCTTGTTGCCATAGCAGAAGCCGGTTATGCCCGAGTGCTCCCTGATCTGAATTGCCAGAGGTTCTATGGCCAGGGCAAACAGCAGGGGCGACAAAGGGCACCCCTGCCTCGTGCCCCTCCTCAGCTCAAAGGGAAGGGACATCCTACCCGCCTCACGTATGGCTGCCTGGGGGCGGTAATACAGTAATCGCACCCAGGAGACATAGCACTCACCAAAACCAAACCGCCGTAGCACCTCCCATAAATAAGGCCACTCTACACTGTCAAAGGCCTTCATGACATCCAGCGAGAGCAGGGCCCTATGGCCAACATTATCCGCTAGTGACTGCATATTAAGAAACAGCCTATTCAAGTTCACTGCAGTTGATTTGTTAGGCATGAAGCCTGCCTGATCTGGGTGAATTATGGCCGTGATGACCTTGTTTAATCTAAGGGCCAACACTTTAGCTAGTATCTTGATGTCTGTTTGCAGCAGTGATATCGGCCTATAAGAGGCCGGGTCCACTGGATCTTTCCCTGGTTTCAATATCAGCACTATATTAGCCTTAGACATAGAGAGTGGTAGTGCCCTTTGCTCCCTGGCTGCATCGAACACCCCTAGCAACCTGGGCAGTAATGCCTCCGCATACTGTTTGTAATTTTCCATAGGAATACCATCCTCGCCCGGGGCTTTACAGTTAGGGAACGCACCCACCGCCACCTGCACCTCATCAAGTGTGATTGGGGAATCTAACTCCTTACACTGGGTCTCAGTCAGTCGTGGGAAATGTATCCCTGCTAAATATGTGGTCAGCTCCTCCGGGGCATAGTGTGAGACCGGTTGGTACAGAGTCTCATAAAATCCTGCCAGTGTCTGCAATATCAGGTCAGGTGAGTGCACCACCCTCCCACTGTCAGTGTTTACCGCCCCAATGGACAGGGAGCGTTGCTCCGTCCTAGCTATTCTGGCCAGGAGACGCCCCGTTGTTTCCTCTTCCTCAAAGAACGCTAATTTTGAGAAAAATCTCTTTTTATCTGCCTTCAAGGCCAACAGTTGCTCATACGCACCCTGAGCTGACTGCCAAGCCTCTAGCTTCGTCAGTGGGATCCTGTACGTATTGCATCTCCAGGTAGTGCACCCGTGCCTCCAGTTCTTCCCTTAGGCCCTCCGATTGTTGTTTGACCTTTTTAATTTCAGCATTAAGCAGGCCCCGCAAGTAGGTCTTAAACTCTTCCCAACTCTCCAGCACCCCCCCTTGGTGGCAAGTAAAGAACCCCCGGATGCTCCCCTCCAGCTCTTCATGAGTTGTAAAACGATTTAGCCAAAAGGCATTCAATTTCCATGGTGCTCTGGGCAACGAGGACCCCGGGGCTACCGCGAGATACACCACCATATGTGAATGGTCCGCAACACATCTAGGTTTATAGGAGATATCCGAAACTGAAGAGAGCATCGGCAGGTTCCCAACCGCCAAATCAATCCTGGATAGAGATCCATGGGTCTTGGAAAAACAGGAAAACTGTCTCACAGTGGGATTTCTGTGTCTCCATAAGTCCACCCACCCCACCTCGCGAAGCAGTCGCGCCAGGGGCGTCTCCAGGGTGCTTGTCGAGCGCAGGGTTCAGCCAACAATTGAAGTCACCTATAATCAGCAAAGGGAGATCCGGCCTCCCCACCAGAAAATACAGGAGAAGCCGGAGCACCCGAGCGTCAAAAGGTGGTGGTATATATACACATGCCAATACACATTTCAGTATACCTATCCGGCAATGCAAAAAGACAAATTTCCCCTCGGGATCCACCCTGGCATCATACCCCCAGTAATCCAGGGATCTGTGTATCACAACACTCACCCCCCGTGAAAACGAGGTGTGGGTGGAGTGATAGGCCCACCCCATCCACGAGTACTTCAGGCCATTTTTAGTGCCTGCCGTTAAATGTGTCTCTTGAAGACAAATAATGGCAGGGTAAAACTTTTTAAGGCAAGCACAAATCATAGTGTGCTTCAGAGGAGAATTCAGTCCTCTAATGTTCCAGGATATCAATGGGATCCCTGCCATGATACATGTATGGGTAGCATCCAACAGGGGTATTCGGATTCCATGGGGAAACAGTGGGCAACAGGGGCCAAATGGGAAGTTCGGTTGTTATGTAATGTGGCTTGTGGCCAGGCGATAGAGTGGGCAATAACAAAGTATCTGTGGTACAAGTCGGGATCACTGATAAATTCCAACCAAGAAAAACAGAACGGCACTGCGGTACCAACAGTTATAACAGGACCTGTAATGGAGCAGCCGCCTGCCCTGGTTACTACGGGCATGGCGGCATGTAGGATCAGATAATTAACATGAAGCAAAGGTTCCTTACCATCCAGAACCGCCAACCGGGCAGGTTCATTAACTCTAACATCACTTTGCAGTGAAGAGACAGTTCGTCGTCTCATTGCACTTAGCACTGGTTCTTGAAGTCACTGTACAGTTCCTGACTCTGTTAGAAAATATAATGTTCCCCGGCAAAAGGTAAATAAGTTGCTGTTGAAGGAATATTCTGGCCTCCATAGGTACTCATCAAGAAGCTGTGCTTATCAGGTAATGGCAATACGGCATGTAGCTAAATCAATCCTCCTCTGCTCCGGCAGGGCGGTGGCGTAGGGCCTGTTCATTTTGGTCCTGCCATGCTGCCGCATCTCTTGTTGACTCAAAAAATTGGGCCTGTCCTTCAGCAGTAACACGCAACTTAGCCGGATAGAGCATGGCATAGGGTAATTGTAGGGAGCGGAGGCGACGCTTCACTTCACCAAATTTGGCCCGACTCCTCTGGACCTCCGCAGAGAAGTCAGGGTAGAATAACACCCGCACCCCGTTATATTGCACATTTCCCCGTTCCCGGGCACATCACAGTACTGCCTCCCGATCCCGATAATGCAAAAGCCTGGCCAGCATGGGCCTTGGCGGTGCTCCCTGGGGTAGGGGACGGCCCGGGGTCCTATGAGCCCGCTCCACCGTAAAGAATGGGGAGAAGGCTTCCTTACCGAAGACCTCCACAAGCCATTGTTCCACGAATGCGGTGGGGTTCCTTCCCTCGGTTTTCTCGGGGAGTCCCACTATGCGGACATTATTCCTGCGCAGGCGATTTTCCGTATCCTCTGCTCTATTGGCCAGCTCCTGAGCCATCCTATGTGCTGTCTGGGCTTCTCGGGCTGCGGGATTGTGTCCTCAATGTCACTGACCCTACTTTCCACTGCCGTGGCCCTCTCCCGAACCTTTTGCAAATCTTGCCTCAGCAGGGAGACCGCCTCTTTAAGGCCCCCAAATTGATCTTTCAGGGTGTTCACCGAGGCCGTACATACATGCACTGCACGCAATATCTCAGCTAGTGTGGGCTGTTCAAGCTCCTGCGGATCCCCCGTAGGTGGGGTGGGAGAACGTATAGTCTCTGTAGCGGCATTATCAGGGCCTATGGCCTTAACCTGTCCCTTTTCCATCATCTCTCCACCTCCGTGAGGCCTAGTTGCGGACAGGGCCTCCCCTGCACCCCCGGCTGCCGATCCCATAGCTCTCTGGGTATAGTACAGCATGTCCCTTGGCTGATCTTTCCCCTGGGATTTGCCCGCCTTCTTACTGCTCCCTTCCTTACTTTTGTCCGGTGCTCGTGGTGTTCGTTGAGCCAGGTCCGCAGCCGCGGTGACGCCATCTTGGGAGTCCGAGCCCGTCATCCCAATCCAGCCTGTGCGGGTCTTCCTCCGGGTACAGAGGGCCGGCGGCGGGTCCAGGAGAGGCAGGGAGTCTGAAGCCAGCTGGGGATCCGCAAAGAGAAATGTTATGGATGCCGGGGAAGGATCGTTTCACAGATCAAGCACGGAGCTGTGAGAAGTGCGTCTTCTCACATGCCGATCTTGGCCACGCCCCCCTTTTAGCACTACTTTAATATAAAAGATTTCTATCTCCCTTCCACCCTTCATATAACTTCATGTCCGACTCCTAGGTAAAATACCCATATATCCTACTTCTGGGTGTATTTATTATTATATATGCTTCTGTCTGTTATTCTCAGAGTGGATTAGAGATTTTGCTCCCCAACCATATAGTTGGTTATTTATATTTACCACTGCATATAGATATTTAAGACAAAATTTACTTTTTTTTCTTTTAAAACATTAAATAGTCACTAAATTTTACACCACATTTTTTTGTAAGGTTGTTATCCGATTAATCGGAACAATCGACCAACTAATCGATTATGAAAATAATCGTTAGTTGCAGCCCTAGTCTGTGTTAACCCAAATGTGCCAAATTTTCGTTTGGAGGGGTAGATTAGAAACTGCCACAGATAGATTCTAATACTTTTAATTTCCATGGGAGGTATATTGACAACTTCTTGATGTTGTGGAGGGAGACAGGGTATTCTGATGAATATGTGTAAGAATAAATTAAGAAGAGGGTAGGGGGTTAACCTTTTCCACTGCTTTTTTAGTGGAATTACCTAATATTGCAGATATAATAAAGAAAAGTTCGCCTATTATGTTTACATATAAACTACATTTGATTTTGAAGGTTGGATGTTGGTTTCCAAGTTGTAAACCATGGACCTTAGGTCACACTGCCACTAGAGTTTCTAAATTGGGGGAGCCACTCCACCTGTGTAATCTGTAGAACTGATCTTTCAGTTTGACAGCTCATTCCTAAACCGTGCAGAAGATGGCTGGGCTATATGTAAGCTGGTGAGGTTCTGTTCTTCACCCCAGTATATGATAATAACAAATACTGCTTGCTATCTTAAAGTTCTGCTTTTAAAAATTTGTATTCCACTCGATCAATGTTTTATTATCTGCTTTATTACATTTCATTTTTTTGTAATAAGACAAATGTAATAACACATTTAACCTGGATTTATTATTTCCTTTCAGATTCTACACGTGATGGGGCTCAAAATGCCAAATACTCTGAGCAGGTAAATGCTGGAGAAGGGTTACTGAGTAACCACTGGTTGCAATTCATTCTTTGAGCTTTATAAAACTGCAGCATGAACTCAGACTATTGGATTTCTTTGTTGCCAAGCAAAGGATAATGTGCAATGGAAAGGGGCATGGTATAGAAGTAAATTAATATATTGGCTTTTAATTTTATATGGGCTCTCAGTTAAAGTGATATTAAAAAGATAATATATTGAAGCTTACCAGTGATTTGATGTGTTTTTTATTAGGATTCTTTTTTTAGTTTTTTTTTTTTCCCCTCTGCTTTCACCTGGCGATCTGGACAGTAATGCGCCCACCTGTATTATACAGATACCCCTCTGGGTGAATGAGCACAGGGGGTAGATTTGGACAGCAACATTGTAAGGCCTGGTTTGCACCTATGCGTGTTTTGCGAAAGTATTCGGCCCCCTTGAACTTTGCGACCTTTTGCCACATTTCAGGCTTCAAACATAAAGATATAAAACTGTAATTTTTTGTGAAGAATCAACACAATCATGAAGTGCGAAGAACGAAATTTATTGGATATTTCAAACTTTTTTAACAAATAAAAAACTGAAAAATTGGGCGTGCAAAATTATTCAGCCCCCTTAAGTTAATACTTTGTAGCGCCACCTTTTGCTGCGATTACAGCTGTAAGTCGCTTGGGGTATGTCTCTATCAGTTTTGCACATCGAGACGGAAATTTTTGCCCATTCCTCCTTGCAAAACAGCTCGAGCTCAGTGAGGTTGGATGGAAAGCGTTTGTGAACAGCAGTTTTCAGTTCTTTCCACAGATTCTCGATTGGATTCAGGTCTGGACTTTGACTTGGCCATTCTAACACCTGGATATGTTTATTTGTGAACCATTCCATTGTAGATTTTGCTTTATGTTTTGGATCATTGTCTTGTTGGAAGACAAATCTCCTTCCCAGTCTCAGGTCTTTTGCAGACTCCATCAGGTTTCCTTCCAGAATTGTCCTGTATTTGGCTCCATCCATCTTCCCATCAATTTTAACCATCTTCCCTGTCCCTGCTGAAGAAAAGCAGGCCCAAACCATGATGCTGCCACCACCATGTTTGACAGTGGGGATGGTGTGTTCAGGGTGATGAGCTGTGTTGCTTTTACGCCAAGCATAACGTTTTGCATTGTTGCCAAAAAGTTTGATTTTGGTTTCATCTGACCAGAGCACCTTCTTCCACATGTTTGGTGTCTCCCAGGTGGCCTGTGGCAAACTTTAAACTACACTATTTATGGATATCTTTAAGAAATGGCTTTCTTCTTGCCACTCTTCCATAAAGGCCAGATTTGTGCAGTATACGACTGATTGTTGTCCTATGGACAGATTCTCCCACCTTAGCTGTAGATCTCTGCAGTTCATCCAGAGTGATCATGGGCCTCTTGGCTGCATCTCTGATCAGTCTTCTCCTTGTATGAGCTGAAAGTTTAGAGGGACGGCCAGGTCTTGGTAGATTTGCAGTGGTCTGATACTCCTTCCATTTCAATATTATCGCTTGCACAGTGCTCCTTGGGATGTTTAAAGCTTGGGAAATCTTTTTGTATCCAAATCCGGCTTTAAACTTCTCCTCAACAGTATCTCGGACCTGCCTGGTGTGTTCCTTCCACAGGTGGATTCTATTTATCATCATTAGTCATTGAGGTCAACATAAGATCATTCAGAGATCCTCACTGAACTTCTGGAGAGAGTTTGCTGCACTGAAAGTAAAGGGGCTGAATAATTTTGCACGCCCAATTTTTCAGTTTTTTATTTGTTAAAAAAATTTGAAATATCCAATAAATTTAGTTCCACTTCATGATTGTGTCCCACTTGTTGTTGATTCTTCACAAAAAATTACAGTTTTATATCTTTATGTTTGAAGCTTGAAATGTGCAAAAGGTCGCAAGGTTCAAGGGGGCCGAATACTTTCGCAAGGCACCGTATATTAACAAATTGAAGCCAAACCACCTAATACTTTATATTCAGTTGCAGCAAACCATGTTTTTTTTTTTCTTTTTCTTTTTCTTTTTCTTTTTTTCCTTTTGGGATAAGGGTTTTACATAAATTAAATAATGCTGATTATTTTAAGCACTCCTGCCAGTGTTAAATAGTTTGTCTCAACCATGTAAACTGGTACATCTGGAAGAGGGCTTTTCTGTTGAAAAACAGACTTACTGGCTGGATCACCAGATGAAAATGGAAGAAGGAAAGCCTTAAGAAGGAAACTAATACAGCCATCACATCTAAAAATTGGTAAGCTGCAACACTTTTTTAAGTACAGTGATAAAGCGTGGACACAATATTTCAAGCCCTGGTTCTGCAGATGGCTTCCCACTGCGCATGTGCAAAAACCACTGTGCTTTCTCAATGGACATGCAGCCTCCTGGGACCTGTGGTAAACCAAAGAGAAAATTGCTGCTCCAGGTGTAATGGCTCACACACTAGTTGGAAGCTCTGGAGTGCCTGCTGCGGCTCGCCCCTCGTGAATCCACCAATAGAAGAAAGAAGCGGCACATCCAGATGATTTCCAGGCTTTATTCGGGTTAAGGGCACCACAAATACCAGCAAGCAGTCCGTAGACAGGTTTCACACAGCAGTCATGTGCTTAATCATTACAATGACTACGAATCTCAGTGAAACCTATATACCTGCCGCATGGCCACCACACCCTCAAAGGGGTGGAGCAAGGTCATGAAGCAGGCAAACGGGGACCTGTGACTCCAGGAATAAAATAAAAAATAAAAAAGCTTCCAATAGTAGGAGGGGTAAGTGTATCTTTCCTTTTTTTAGGTGAAGTTCCGATTTAAACTATGCAGTTGCAGTGAACAGTTCAGACCGGGAGTCTAAGACTCCCAAGGTCCACCCACTACACAGTGGCAACACAATGACGTTACCATTTCCTGTACAAAAAAAAAACTACAGTAAGGCATGTACAAGAATGGTGGCCAGGGGATACCATGCATAGTGGCCACAAGTCTTATGAACCGGACATTAAGGATACAGGTTTTTTCCAGCATCAAAGAAAGCTGGGTCTTCACAGCCAGGATGACTGTGTACTCAAACAAGATGAAAGTCTTTAACAGGTATGGGAGTGGCTTTATACACTTCTGTGAGTCCAGGGACAGGGTGTAATTTAGAGAGTAGTAAGTTTAATTTGACAGGTCACTGAAGTTCTTGGCCTATGATGATAAGAAAGACCTGCAGTCTTACAAAATAGCATTTTTACTGTGATCTTATTGCTATAGAGCGGCTGTACGTGTGCAAATCTCTCTGCAAAGATAATGCTTATCCCATTTTAGATGAATTCTGTAGGGCCTACCACACCTAAACTTTCTAATTTGGGTAGAAAGGATGATGCTTGTTTTTCTATAGAGAGAGTACAATGATTGATTGATTGTACAGGTCCTGGTATTATGTGATCCAGATAAAAGCTGGCAGATCTTTTGTAGATCCATGAATAGGACTGTATAATATAATAAATACACTGCTCACATACCCCCTCTGCTTCACGGTTTAAAATAACTTGGACTTTGTTGGTAAATTGTGGTAAGAATGGACTTTGTATACTAGAGGAAAAAAGGTAAATATTTAAAGATCTCTTGCTGCTTTTAATGACAGGTGTGTATATTATGTCCTATTCATTACTTAGGCCTCATACACACGGACGTATGCAAAAAAACAAGCAAAACGCCATGCCCGACGTCAGGGAAAAATCGCTGTTTTTTTCAGCGTTTTGCATTGACGTCAATGGATGTTTTTCCGCGCTAGCTTTCAGTGGCGTTTTCTGCCTCTATTCAAAATCAATGGTTCCCTATGGGAGCCCATTGATTTGAATAGATGTCGCACCAGAAGTCGGATGGCGATGATCCGACTTGCGGCGCGACTTGTGTGCTAGGGATCTTAAAGGGGAACCCCTGCAAAAAAATTGTGTGGGGTTCCCCCCAAGAGCATACCAGGCTCTTCGATCTGGCATGGATTTTAAGAGGAAAAAACAGCGTAGGGTCCCCCCCAAAATCCATACCAGACCCTTATCCAAGCACGCAGCCTGGCAGGTCAGGAAAGGGGGTGGGTCCCCCCCCCCCCCCCGACCGTACCAGGCCGCATGCCCACAACATGGGGAGTATGGGTGCTTTGGGGCAGGTGGGGCTCTGGCCCCCCACCCCAAAGCACCTTGTCCCCATGTTGATGGGGACAAGAGCCTCTTACCAACAAACCTGGGCGTTGGTTGTCGGGGTCTGCAGGTGGGGGCTTATCGGAATCTGGAAGCCCCCAGATGTCGGCCCACCCACCCTATGTAAATAAGTATAGGGTACGTCGTACCCCTACCCATTTACCTGGGGAAAAAAGTGTACAAAAAAACACACTACACGGCTTTTTAAAATATTTTATTAAATCAGCTTCGGCATCTTCTCTTCTTTCTTCGGCTCTTTTGCGGGGTCCTGTGGCCTTCTGAGGGGTCTTCTGTCTTCTGCGGGGTCTTCTGCTCTTTTGCCACTGTCTCCTCGGCTAGCTTCTCCCGCTTCTGCTGCTTCGTCTTCTTCTTCTGGAGATGTTGACTCGTCGCTCTCTTCCACTAGAATGCCGGATCCGTGCTGCGTGGTTGCATTATATTGGCATGGGGCCGGGGCCACACGCTGACGTCAACATCTCCAGAAGAAGAAGTGGGAGAAGCTAGCCAAGGAGACAGTGGCAATAGAGCAGAAGACCCAAGACCCCGCAAAAGAGCCGAACAAAGAAGAAAGGGGAGAAGATGCCGGAGCTGATTTAATATAATATTTTAAAAAGCTATGAAGTGTGTTTTTTTTTTTGTACACTTTTTTTTTCCAGGTAAATGGGTAGGGGTACTCATTTACATACGGTGGGGGGGGGGGGCAGCATCTGGGGGCCCCCTTATTAAAGTGGGCTTCCAGATTCCGATAAGCCCCCGCCCGCAGACCCCGACAACCAATGGCCAGGGTTGTCGGGAAGAGGCTCTTGTCCCCATCAACATGGGGACAAGGTGCTTTGGGGTGGGGGGCGCAGAGCCCCTCCTGCCCCAAAACACCCATACTCCCCATGTTGAGGGCATGCGGCCTGGTATGGTCTGGGGGAGGGGGGGAGACGCTCGCTCGTCCCCACCCCCTTTCCTGGCCGTTTTTTCGGCATAGGGGTTCCTCTTAAAATCCATGCCAGATCGAAGAGCCTTTTATGCTCTTGGGGGGAACCCCACGCAATTTTTTTGTGAGGGTTCCCCTTTAAGATCCCTAGCACACAAGTCGCGCCGCAAGTCGGATCATTGTGATCCGACTTCTGGTGTGACTTCTATTCAAATCAATGGGCTCCCATAGGGAACCATTGATTTTGAATAGAACGCCTGACGAGGCTTAACGCTGTGAAAACAACGTTAAGCAACGTTATTGAGCATTTTGCTGGCTCGGCGTCAAAAACACCATGATGCTGCAACTTCGGAACGCACTGGTCCTGCGTTCCAGTTACAGCTTACGAACGCCGACACCCTCTACTGCTCAAAAACGTCAACATTTTTAGAGGGCCATTGAATAACATGGAGAGCTGTAAAAAAAGGCCAAAAATGTGGCGTTAACAAACGCCCGTGTGTATGAGGGCTTATAGTTCAGGAAAAAAAAATGAGAATATGGATGTAAACTGAATTGATAAAGTTGTGTATGAAATATTAGCGCATGCTTCCCTTTTAACAATGAAATCCATTTTTTTGAGTGTTTTGCTTTACAAACTATATAGAACATTTACCTCAGTCAGTATCCTTTCAGTTTGGACAAAAGCTATATTGCCTACTCCTAAACACAGGAGAAACACATGTTCTAATGGCATCTAAACAGAACGCTAGTACTTCAGGGAATCCAAGTTAAAAAAACAATACAAAAAATAATTGTGATTATTTATCTTAACATATGTACCATTTTGATTTGTTTTAGCTCTCTATACTGTCTGCCATGGAGCTTTGCTGGAGCCTGTGTGAAATACTCTTTGTTGAAGCTGCTACAGGTGAGTTTCCTAAATGCATGGTATTTCCAGTCGCTTTCTGCACAGTCCAATGACCAGCTAAAATGACATAATAAGTGTTTATTTTTACTGTGCCCACAGTACAGTCTCTCATTCAGTGCCAGGTGCTGGAACACACTCTGTGTTCCAGCTCCCAGCACCTTGCTGCTACCCTGATTTCTGTATGGTGCCCAATGGGCCATGCGGGCAATGTGTTGGGCACCAGGGGTCTAAAGTATCATTAAGGCAATCAACCAAGTGCAGTTTAACAAAAGTTCTTGGTGTCATTAAAAGCAAAACTATTTTTTTTTCTTTTGGATAGAGCAAGAGAAGGTTTTTTGCTATCTGTGTCCCACTGGGGAGATTTCCTTCACTTCCTGTCCCATAGCCAAAACCGGTAATGAGAAGATCCCGCCCCCGAAAGTGAGGGAATCTATGGGTGTCACCAGAACCACTTTCCACATTGGAAGATTTCTTCTCTATTACTGTGCTGATGTCAACCCAAAATTTGGGAGTTTTTCTTTTTTTTGTTTAATTTCATTTTCAATGATAATGGGAAACAGGACAGACAGAGAAGTGAATCTCCCTAATGGGAGCACAGACATCCATAAAACCTGGCAGTGGTTCTAATTCTTCTCTACTCTATCCAAAACGTGAAAAAAAAAAAAAATTCTTTAGTGAGACTTTAATACAGTCGTCCATATAGCTGACTATGTCAGGATACTGGGCAAACCCAGAACTAAGTAACCTAATAAATGTGGTGTGTATATATAAAAATGTAAATTAAGAATGCTTTCAAAAATATAAGTGTTAATTTATTTTTAACAAAATTGGAAAGTAAATGATCAGAAGAGAAATCCAAATCAAATCAACATTTGGTGCGACCACCCTTTGCCTTCAAAACAGAATCAATTCTTATAGGTACACTTGCACACAGGAACTCGACAGGTAGGTTGTTCCAATCATCTTTGTGAACTAACCACATATCTTCCGTGGATGTAGGCCGTTTCAAATTCTTCTGTCTTTTCATGGAATCCCAGTCTGACTTGGTGATGTTGCAATCAGGGCTCTGGGGGGGGCCAAACAATCACGTCCAGGACCCCTTATTCTTCTTTACACTGAATATAGCTCTTAATGACATTGGTTGTATGTTTGGGGGTCATTTTCCTGCTGCAGGATAAATCTGGAGCCAATCACACGCCTCCCTAATGGTATGGCATGATAGTTAAGTACCTGCCTGTATTTCCCAGCATTGATCCTGACCAAATCTCCATCTCCATTTTCAAAAATTCAGCCCCATACTTGCATGGAACCTCCACCATGCTTCATGGTTGTCTGTAGATACTCAATATTGTACCGCTCTCCAGCCCTTCAGTGAACAAACTACCTCCTGCTACAGACAAATATTTCACATTTTGACTCCTCAGTCTAGAGAAACTGCTGCCATTTTTTTGCACCCCAGTTCCTATGTTCATATATACACTGAGCAAAATTATAAACGCAACACTTTTGTGTTTGCCCCTATTTATCATGAGCTGAACTCAAAGATCTACAATTTTTCTATGTACACAAAAGGCCTATTTCTCTCAAATATTGTTCACAAATCTGTCTAAATCTGTGTTAGTGAGCACTTCTCCTTTTCCGAGTTAATCCATCTACCTCACAGGTGTGGCATATCAAGATGCTGATTAGACAGCATGATTATTGCACAGGTGTGCCTTAGGCTGGCCATAATAAAAGGCCACTCTAAAATTTGCAGTTTTACTGTATTGGGGGGGGGGGGGAGGGGGTCCGAAAACCAGTCAGTATCTGGTGTGACCACCATTTGCCTCGCACAGTGCAGCACATCTCCTTCGCATAGAGTTGATCAGGTTGTTGATTGTGGCCTGTGAAATGTTGGTCCATTCCTCCTTAATGGCTGTGCGAAGTTGCTGGATATTAACCACTTAAGGACCGGAAGGATTTCCAGCTTTAGGACCGGAGCCCTTTTTGCGATTCGGCGCTGCGTCGCTTTAACTGACAATTGCGCATTCGTGCGGCGTTGTACCCAAACGAAATTGGCGTCCTTTTTTTCCCACAAATAGAGCTTTCTTTTGGTGGTATTTGATCACCTCTGCGTCATTTCTGATCGCCGCTATAAACAAAAGAAGAGCGACAATTTTGCAAAAAAACCCAAATTTCTTACTTTTTGCTAAAATACAAATCCAAAAAAAAAATATAAAAAAACATTTTTTTTCACCGTTTTTGGCCGATTTATATTCTTCATCATATTTGCGATAAAAAAAATCGCAATCGGCGTTTATTGATTGGTTTGCGCAAAAGTGGTCGCGTTTACGGATGATGAGAATTCATTTTTGGGGTTTTTATTTATTTATTTATTTTTTTACTAAAAATGGCGGCGATCTGCGATTTTTAGCGGTACTGCGATATTGCGGCGGACATGTCGGACCATTTTGACACTTTTTTGGGACCATTGGCATTTATACAGCGATCAGTGCTATAAAAATGCACTGATTACTGTGTAAATGCCATTGGCAGTGAAGAGGTTAACCTGCAGGGGGCGCTCTAAGGGTTAACTGTGTTCCCTGGGCGTGTTCTTACTGTAGGGGGGCCTGCCTAGCTGGGGAAGGGAAGTGGTCACAGCCTTCGTGTACAGGAAGGCTGTGATCACTTCCCTTCCCCCTCACACAGAGCGGAGGTCCGTGTTTACTTACACGGACCTCCGTTCTTTCGCTCCGGGGGGGGCATCGCGGGTGGCCGGCGGCAATCGAAGCCGCCGCACCCGCTCCCTGGCCCCCCCCGAACACAGTGAGCGCGCGCGCGCGCTCACAGTATCTCTGTATCGCAGCCGCCGTCGTATGACGGCGTTTTGCGTTACAAAGCCACTTTGCCGCCGTCAATCTCCGATCGG
>BLSH010538127.1:120673-145655 GCA_018402905.1 Glandirana rugosa
TGGACACAGTGACCGACGTTTTCACGGGAGTGGACACAGTGACCGACGTTTTCACGGGTGTGGACACAGTGACCGACGTTTTCCCGAGGTGGACACAGTGACCGACCCAGTGACACAGGTGAGGGCACTTCTGCAGACAGTGACACAGGTGAGGGCACTTTTGCAGCCAGTAACACAGGTGGGGGCACTTTTGCAGCTAATATCACAGGTGGGGGCACTTTTGCAGCCAGTGACACAGGTGGGGTACTTTTGCAGCCAGTGACACAGGTGGGGTACTTTTGCAGCCAGTGGCACAGGTGTGGGAACTTTTGCAGCCAGTGACACTGGTGGGGGCACTTTTGCAGCCAGTGACACTGGTGGGGGCACTTTTGCAGCCAGTGACACTGGTGGGGGCACTTTTGCAGCCAGTGACACTGGTGGGGGCACTTTTGCAGCCAATAACACAGGTGGGGGCAGTTTTCCAGAGAACCCCCCCCCCCAAGTCGGGACAAGTCCCGCACTTACCCCATCTAATAGGCAGGATTGTTGCAGAGTTCGGCATGTGGAGAATCGGGCTGAGAGTCTGCAGAGATTCGGCATACGGAGAGCGGCTGTGTCCCCCTTCGCCGGGCGGTCAGGGTCTCTGTGGAGCGGGGGAGTCACTTCCGCCGCCACATGTGACCCGCCCCCAGCAACCGCATCCAATCACATTGAGCCACAGGCTCAGGGCAGCCAATCAGACTGTGTGCGCCTGTTCAGTGCACACACACAGACTTTAATGGCTGACCAATCGGCTCACTACTTGGCTGTCAGGTGACAGCCAAGGAGTCGGAAAAGGAAAAAAAAAAAAGTCAGCACCACCTGCAGGGGGGGCGAGCTGATTTTTTTTTTTTTATCCGGCGGGGAGGTGGCGCCCAAGCGCCCCTCATACACCAGCCGCCGCTGACTGTTACTGAAATTTGGCCACACCCACCGTCTATATGGCCATGGTTGAGCACCTATTAGCCGAGAAAAAAAGGCCTGGACAAATTTGATATAGTCTTCCAGATACAATGGGCCCTTTGATGGCAACCAGAATGCTGATGTGGTGCCCAGTGAAATTGTGTGTGACACCCCTGCTTTACCAAAGCCATAAGTTATTTATATCCTTAAATCAGAAGCATGAATCATTAAAAGAGTCACTTTTGTTAGCAACAAAATGCATCACCCCAGCCACTATTGGGACAGCCACATTCGATGCAACATCCTTCTCTTATTCCTTTTATTTGATTCTTCCTTGGATGAACTCTCTTCTGTGAACCATTCACTGGACATGGTAAAGTATTATAGAGACTTTCTCAGAGGCGTAACTGGAACCTTCAGGGCCTCGGTGCAAGAAATTATGAAGGGCCCCCTGGCCAGGGCCCTTCCCTCTTCCCACTGATCCTGGGGCCCGTTACTCCTATTGCGGGTCCCTTTATTACGGTCCCACAGTGGGGTCCTTTCACAAGTTCTGCAGCAGGCCCCCTTTCTGCCATCTTAGGGCCTTCCCATGATGGTGAAATGCCAGGGCCCGGTCACAATTGCAACCTTTGCAATCCTGATAGTTCCCTCACTGGTGTTAGTAGTTTTTAATTTTTATTTTAATTTTATTATTTTTTACCATTTCATTTTATTTCTTTTACAATTTTATTTTTTAAATTTTTTTTAGGAGCTCTGTTGGGGGGCTTTGATGAGATATCAGGGGTCTAAATAAACCTCAGTTCTCAATTTCCATCTGTGTAGTCTCAGCTGCACAGAATGAATGGACAGGAATAGTTGTGCACCGAGCCTCCCATTCATTCAGAAATGGAAGTATAGCAAAAACCGTTTACTATGCTTCAGTTATGAATGAACCAAATTGTACCAATCACTGACTTTGTTCATTCAGAAAAGGAATGAGCCAGTAAATGACAAAGTTACTGACCCGTTCCCATCTCTCCATCATGACACATCTTCTACAGCAGCTGGCAGGAGAGAGGAGGGGGGAAGACAGCAACTCTGTGGGGGAGACCATGGAAGCACACAGGGACCCTGGGAACAGCAGAAGACAAGTAAACTGGATAGAGGAAAATGGAGGTTGGTTCCTCTAAATGCCACCCCCACCATACCTCCTATTCAGGTGTACAAGAGAGGCACATGGGCTCCCTCGACCATGGGGCCCGGTTGCAATTGCAACTCCTATCGTTACGCCCCTGGACTTTCTGTGCATTTGATTGCTTGAGTGATCTGGATTTACATTCCAGATGGGGCATTTTTGATCTGTCTGACATTGTGGTACATTTTACATTTGGGCATTGAGAACTGCATTCTACTTTTTTGTATTTTATTTAAATTAAATTATTATTAAATATTATTATGTATTTTTTAATTGATGCCCCCTCATTCTGGGGCTGGATGGATGAGAATATGATTCGGCCATGTTTGGTACTTTTCCCATTTAGTGTTCTCCGTTTGGATATATATTTGTGCCGTTAATTACATATATGAACACTAGAGGAGACTTGATCTATTAAGACCCCCATTAGCAGGTGATGAGGGCTCTCCCTCTTTTTCACCTTCAGTTTTAAGTTCTGGCGATCATATAAATTGAGTGGAGACGGCTATGGATTCCCACGGACTCCTTTTGAAGTGCCACACAAATATTTGTTGCTCATGAACATGTTTAAAGCGGAATTACACTGCATCTGAGCACCACAAACCAAAATCGCTATATATAGTTACATGCAGGCTCTCCTCACTTAATGACCAGGTTCTGTTCCAACCACCAGGTCGTTAAACAAATTGGTCCTTAAATGAGGAGCCACAAGTAAACAATATGCATTCTTAACTACTGTACTGTATTGTGAAAAAAAAGGTCTAAACACACAACTCCAGCTCAATAAAGTTGTTTTAATTTGCATAAGTACAGAACACAAACAAAAATTCTGTACTGTACAATACAATGATGTACAGCACACCGTTTGGGTGGGGAGAGCTGGTAGTAAGTCCAAGCATTCGTTAAACCGGAAAGTCGTTAAATCTGTAGTTCGGTTTAAAAAAAGTGTATTTAGTTCAAATATATATATATATATATAGTGTGTATATATATATATATATATATATATATATATATATATATATATATATATATATAGTGTATATAATAATTCATTTTTAATAGAGCAAACTAATCCATCCATGCTTTATTTTTCAGAGAAGTCACTTTGAAAAACACCACCTAGCATTTCTGGCTCTGGCCATCTTGAGTAAGGGCATGATTCATGTAGCATTTACTTTCACCTCCATAACCCCCCCTCAGCCTCCATAATCCATATCTCCTCAGTGTTCTAGTTTAAACGTTTTAAACTGAATATACCATGCTTTCATGAATTCCTTGTTTACTTTATAATCCTTTTAATCCGTTGTCACCTAACATTATTATTATTAAGGGGGCTGTTCATCGCAACCCAGTACTGGGGGTGGTATTGTGCATAATTGAGTGCCCCTGTTTTGGCACTCTGAAACCTCTGCAGTTTGGTAATTACTGAAGCTGTTTCTTTCCTTTTTTTTTCTTTCTGAAAATGTTGGTTACCTTACTGCATCTGGTTTTTATACTTCAGTCACAGACCTGGAACAATCATGTAGCAAACGAAAACTAGAGGAAAGTAATGTTTCCATATCCGTAGTTCTGTGCTAGGTCCGGGATCAGTTAAAAATGACTTTTAAATATAATTACTCTTGTTTTGTCTTTCAGCTGGATCCCTCTTGATACTGCTGCTGGATTGGGTATGTGCCCATGTGTCCGAAGTAGACAATATCGTTCAAGATGTACTCCAAAGCGAAAGTCCCCCACAGCATGACAGGTTTTGGGATGCGGTATGTGTTACTTATTTGGAAGATTCATACAGTCCTTTGAACTTTGCGACATTTTGCCACATTCCAGGCTTCAAACATAAAGATATAAAACTGTAATTTTTTGTGAAGAATCAACAACAAGTGGGACACAATCATGAAGTGGAATGAAATTTATTGGATATTTCAAACTTTTTTAACAAATAAAAAACTGAAAAATTGGGCATGCAAAATTATTCAGCCCCTTTACTTTCAGTGCAGCAAACTCTCTCCAGAAGTTCAGTGAGGATCTCTGAATGATCCGATGTTGACCTCAATGACTAATGATGATAAATAGAATCCACCTGTGTGTAATCAAGTCTCCGTATAAATGCACCTGCACTGTGATAGTCTCAGAGGTCCGTTTAAAGCGCAGAGAGCATCATGAAGAACAAGGAACACACCAGGCAGGTCCGAGATACTGCTGTGGAGAAGTTTAAAGCCGGATTTGGATACAAAAAGATTTCCCAAGCTTTAAACATCCCAAGGAGCACTGTGCACGCGATAATCTTGAAATGGAAGGAGTATCAGACCACTGCAAATCTACCAAGACCTGGCCGTCCCTCTAAACTTTCAGCTCATACAAGGAGAAGACTGATCAGAGATGCAGCCAAGAGGCCCATGATCACTCTGGATGAACTGCAGAGATCTACAGCTGAGGTGGGAGACTCTGTCCATAGGACAATAATCAGTCGTATACTGCACAAACCTGGCCTTTATGGAAGAGTGGCAAGAAGAAAGCCATTTCTTAAAGATATCCATAAAAAGTGTCGTTTAAAGTTTGCCACAAGCCACCTGGGAGACACACCAAACATGTGGAAGAAGGTGCTCTGGTCAGATGAAATCAAAATCAAACTTTTTGGCAACAATGCAAAACGTTATGTTTGGCGTAAAAGCAACACAGCTCATCACCCTGAACACACCATGCCCACTGTCAAACATGATGGTGGCAGCATCATGGTTTGGGCCTGCTTTTCTTTAGCAGGGACAGGGAAGATGGTTAAAATTGATGGGAAGATGGATGGAGCCAAATACAGGACCATTCTGGAAGGAAACCTGATGGAGTCTGCAAAAGACCTGAGACTGGGACGGAGATTTGTCTTCAAACAAGGCAATGATCCAAAACATAAAGCAAAATCTACAATGGAATGGTTCACAAATAAACATATCCAGATGTTAGAATGGCCAAGTCAAAGTCCAGACCTGAATCCAATCGAGAATCTGTGGAAAGAACTGAAAACTGCTGTTCACAAATGCTCTCCATCCAACCTCACTGAGCTTGAGCTGTTTTGCAAGGAGGAATGGGCAAAATTTCAGTCTCTCGATGTGCAAAACTGATAGAGACATACCCCAAGCGACTTACAGCTGTAATCGCAGCAAAAGGTGGCGCTACAAAGTATTAACTTAAGGGGGCTGAATAATTTTGCACGCCCAATTTTTCAGTTTTTTATTTGTTAAAAAAGTTTGAAATATCCAATAAATTTCGTTCCACTTCATGATTGTGTCCCACTTGTCGTTGATTCAGTTTTATATCTTTATGTTTGAAGCCTGAAATGTGGCAAAAGGTCGCAAAGTTCAAAGGGGGCCGAATACTTTTGCAAGGCACTGTATAATTGAGATTTGCTGACTTGCAAGTATGTTCACAGACTGCCTTTGTACAAGGGGTCGGTGCCAGATTTGGCATTTTTTTTATTTACAGGACCTTTTCTGTGCTTGAAAAACACTGTAAACATAATTGCTATTTGAATATGATGTGGACAATACTGAAGTCATAATGAAATGTTGGAATGTTTATAGTTGTTAGGCCTTGTTCGCACTTGCTCAAAATACTGACACTTAAACGCACCTATAGCATCAATGCAAGTTGTTAGAGTTTGAAGTGCATTTACCACACTTTAAAAATGCTCAACAAATGCCCTATGTGTGTTTGACGTGCATTAAAAACGCATCCCAGAGGCCTTTATTTTTATTTTTTGGCTATTGTAAGCAAGGCCTAACATGCCGCACATTTATGGTGTGTTATCATAGACTTCAATGGAAGGAGTTAAGCACAGCAACGTGACGCAAATGCTTCATGTTGTCATAATGTGAACAGCACAGTGTGCTCTCCATATTCTGAATTACAGACTGCTTTACTAGGAGTTTGAGGAGAATTAAAAACACGTCTCAAACTCCTGCTTTTAATGCTTTAATGCTTTTGTCCTGGAGAGGCAAGGTTGGGAATATTAGACTATGCTGAAGAAGATTTTAATATTCAGAATTGTAAATAAGAAGTAGAAAAATGTGTATGACTTTATATGACTTTATAGTGGAGGATGAAAAGTTTTTTTTTTTTTTTTTTTTTTTATGCGTAGGAGAGGGTATGATAGTGGATAATGCAGGAGGAATGCTGGAGATCATAACAGATGGGGTAGAGTACAGTGGATATGACAGCAAGCAGTATGTGCAGGAGAGGATTGGTGAGAGTATACTCTTAAAGAGGGACTGGCAGAAAACATTGTGTGGATGAAGATAAGAAGATGCCAGAGAATGTACATTTCAGAAGGTGCCAGGGAACATAATGATGATGGAGGAAGAAGAGGAACTGCCAGGGAAACTGTATTGATACTAAAGAAGAGTGGTTGTCGGGTAACCTAATTGGGTGGAAGATACCGGTAAAGTAGTGCAGACATTGGGGAAAGAGGGGCAATACAGGAAGGATGACTAAAAATGTTATTACTAGGTGTGTTCAGTAAGCAATGTGTGGCTGGGAACCTGTCAGCATTGTAGGGCAACATTCTGAGAGAAGGCATTATGCTTTCCTGCTAAACTTATTCCTGCTGGCCAAATCCCCCAGCAGTGAAAAATTAGTTATCTCTTTTTAACACCCAGGGGGCAAGATCGATACATGTTCTGTGATCAGTAAACGGTCACTTAGGGTGTACAGATCCATACAGTTTGCAAGCACGTTTGACCTTCCATTCCATGCTCAATAATGGTTCAGCATACTGTGCCCTGGCTCACTTGAAGATGTTCTTGTAGACTACAGGAAGCAGAAATACAGCTGTTTAAAAAGTATATCCCAATCATTAAACTGAAGTCTAGTTTCTTTTTCTGGCTCCTCCCCCCTGACGAGTGCCTACACATCAGGCCGGTTGCTTTGGGGGGATCCGAGCCGCAGCCGTGGTTCGGCTCCGTCCTCTCTCTTCTAATTGGCTAACTGACTTTGACAGCAGTGGGAGCCAATGTTGCCACTGCTGTATCTCAGCCAATCAGGAGGGAAAGAGATGGATGGGATAGAGATGGGGCTCAGGTAATTATGAGGGGGGCTGCTACACACAGATGTTTTTTTGCATAGAATGCATTAAGATAAAAAACCCTTATGCCTTTTACAACCACTTTAAGGAGGTAAATATAAAGACATTGCGCTGTAACACAATTTGAATACTGACATTTGTGAAAATCATGCTATGCACATCCCATTTCTTTTTTAAAGAGGAGTTCCAGCCACCTGTGGGAAAAATAAAAGTCGGCAGCTACAAAATCTGTAGCTGCTGACTTTTAAAAAAACAGCCACTCAACTGTCCCACGATCCAACGGTGTGCATCCCAGTCAGCCTAACCCGCTGTCTTTGGTCCCCGGCGCCGGAATCTTCACTATGGGCACCCGACTGTGACAGCTTGCGGCTTCATAGCTGGGGCCCACTGCGCATCCTGAATGGTGGATGCAATCTTTTGGAACCTGTCAGTGTCCCAGAAGACTGCAGGGGGGAGGTAGAGAGGAGAACTTCCGCTTCTGAGCGCCGCAGAAGTGAGAAGCGGGCACCTGTCAAAAAAGGATACCTGCTCCGCTCCTCAAAAGTGCCAATTGCTCAAGAGGAGCAGGGAACGAGTCCTTGACCGGTTCCGTACCAGCTTGCGTACATTTACTGCTGCAATGTGGCTCTATTATGCAAAATCGCTGTCTATAAAAGTGGCTTGCACATGCGCAGCTATTGGGCGGGAGCGCACTCTCGTGCCTGCCGCACTCTGCAGGAAGTTGCGCACGGCTCGGGCGGACCCGGTGTCCGCCGGCGAGCTGAGAGGACCTGGCAGAGAGAAAGAACAGGGAACTGCCGAGGTAAACATGTCAGTGGGCATTTAAAAGATCTACTGATCCCTGTCACTGGGATCAGTTAGATCTCTTATGCCCATGGTAGCCCAGCCCCCTCACAGTTAGAACACACCCAGGGAACACAGTTAACCCCTCCCCTGCCCCCTGCAGGTTAACCCCTTCACTGCCAATGACATTTATACAGTAGATATTTAAATTTCTCTTCTCTGTATAAATGTCATTGGTTCCAAAATAGTGTCAGAAATGTCCGACATGTCCACTCCACGCAGCAAGTTTTGCGCAAACCAATCAATAAACGCTGATTGTGATTTTTTTAACCAAAAATATGAGGAAGAATATAAATTGGCTAAAACCGATGAATACATTTTTTTGGATTTGTATTTTAGCAAAAAGTAAGACATATTGTTTTTTTTTATTTATTTTTTTTTTTTTTTGCAAAATTGTCGTTCTTTTTTTGTTTATAGCGGTGATCAGAAATGACACAGAGGTGATCAAATACCACCAAAAGAAATCTCTATTTGTGGGAAAAAAAGCACGCACATTTTGTTTGGGTACAACATCGCACGACCGCACAATTTTCAGCTAAAGCGACGCAGTGCTGAATCGCAAAAAGTGCTCTGGTCCTAACATGGGAAATCCTTCCGGGGCTGAAGTGGTTAAAGCGGAACTTACCCTTTTGGGTGGAGCTCCGCTTTAAGTATCTTTTTTTTTTTAAATCAAGTTGTTTTTTCTGCAGGATGAGCAGAAGCATCATAAAGACATTGAAATAAAAATAAAATACAATACAAAAAAGGAATAGAACATAGCACTTCCTGATCATGCCTTAACAGATGTATGAGATCCTGATTTAAATTTCTTAACACACAGCGAAAAGTACCAACTCCTCAACCATCACAAATTCAAATAAAGAATCTTAAAATACACCTTTGTCAGATAGAGAGACATTCAATTCCTCATATAAATGGTAAAACAATCTCCTATATTCCCATTTCCTCCCCAGGGACATGTGGAATGGGTTGATAAAGTGGATTCCAGCCATCGGGACCACATTTTTTTTTAAATTGTTTAGGAGAGCCCCTATGTTTTATAGGTCAACTCTTCTCTTCTCAGATTGGAATTAACTGCTTCTGTCCATTGAGTGCATGTTGGTGGAGTAGGCAAGATCCATTTCTGCAGTATGAGTTTACAAGCTAAATATACGGATCTTGTCCACATCAAATGACATAGTTACATAGTACATATTTACATAGTTAGTCAGGTTGAAAAAAAAGACACAGGTCCATCTAGTTCAACCAAAAAACCCCCAAAAAATAAAATAAAAAATTATATATAACCAAACAATCCCATATACAATCCTTCACCCACAGTTGATCCAGAGGAAGGCAAAAAACCCCAGCAAGCAAAGCATGATCCAATTTGATATAATGGGGGAAAGAATTCCTTCCTGATCCCCCAAGAGGCAATCGGATACACCCTGGATCAACTTTACCTAAAAATGTTAGTACCAAGTTATATTATTTACAATAAGGAAAGAATCCAGGCCTTTTTTAAAGCAATCAACCGTGCTGGCCAATACCACCTCTGGGGGGAGTCTATTCCACATTTTCACAGCTCTTACTGTGAAGAAACCTTTCCGTATTTGTAGATTAAATCTTTTTTCCTCTAGACGTAAAGAGTGCCCCCTTGTCCTTTGTGATGACCTTAAAGTAAATAGCTCAACACCATGTTCACTATATGGACCACTTATATATTTGTACATGTTGATCATATCCCCTCTTAATCTCCTCTTCTCAAGAGAGAATCAATTCAGATCCTCTAATCTTTCCTCATAGCTGAGCTCATCCATGCCTCTTATTAGTTTGGTTGCCCTTCTCTGCACTTTTTCCGGTTCCCTGATATCCTTTTTGAGAACTGGTGCCCAAAACTGAACTGCATATTCCAGATGAGGTCTTACTAATGATTTGTACAGGGGTAAAATAATGTCTCTATCTCTGGTGTCCATACCTCTCTTAATACAGGAAAGGATTTTGCTTGCTTTGGAAACCGCAGCTTGGCATTGCATGCCATTATTAAGCTTATGATCTGCCAAAACCCCCAGATCCTTCTCCAGTATTGATTCCCCCAGTTGTACTCCCCTTAGTATGTATGATGCATGCATATTCTTAGCCCCCAAGTACATAACTTTACATTTATCAACATTAAACCTCATTTGCCACATAGTCGCCCAATTAGACAGTGCATTGAGGTCTGCTTGTAAGTTGGAGACATCCTGCAAGGACGTTATTCCACTGCATAGCTTGGTGTCATCTGCAAACACTAAAATGGTACTTTTAATCCCAGACCCTATATCCTTTATAAATATATTGAAAGGTAAGTGTCCCAACACTGAACCTTGGGGTACACCACTGATAACCTTAGACCATTCAGAATAATAATCATTAACCACTACTCTCTGAATTCGGGCTTTTAGCCAGTTTTCTATCCATTTACCAACTGATCTTTCCAAGCCTGTAGACTTTACCTTACACATTAGCCGTGTGTGGGGAACGGTGTGAGACGCTTTTGCAAAATCCAAGTACACCACATCGACAGCCAAATGTACATCAAATGAAAGAAGGTCTTCTAGGATCACCCCCGGTAGGGTAACCTTCGGGTCAGACAAAACATCTGTGGGGCAAAGTGTGTTTATGGTATTAGAAATAAGCTCCCAGTAGCGGTGACGTTTAGGGCAACGCCACAACATGTGAATGAGGGTGCTGGTAGCCATAACACATCTGGGACATTGTGGTGAATCCGTCCTCCCCCAAGCATGTAGCTTCTGTGGAGTGTAGTATACTCGGTGGATAATGAATAATTGGGTCAGACATTGTGAGGAGGGTCAAGAGACCTGGGTTAAATTTTCCAAAGCCTGAATCCACTGCTTTTAAGTATCTTACTATTGAGATAGCCTTTGTGTAATCAGTGCAACTGATGCTAGACCCACTACTAGGAACCATGGGTTCCAATTTTGAAGCATTTCTGTAGACAGAAACATTAATTCCTACCTCAATGGAATATAATTCACCTGGCTTCTCTATTCATCAGAACTTGGTGGGTTGAGCACAGCTATTTTTGTGCTGGTTTTCCTTGTTACATCATCTATGAGCTCCAAAACTTCTCATTTTCCTTCTAATTTTTGTTTGCTTGGAACAAGCTGTTCACTTTTTAGTTTCAGTCTTGTGCACTGCTCAAGGCACTCTACAAATCCCAGAGTGCTTAGTCCAACTCGGGAACGAGTAAGAGAGGGTAGCTACATTCCTACATACAGTGGAAGCATGGAGAACTAATGTAGCCACCTTCTAACTGGAAGTCAACTCACAACAGCAAAATAAGAAAAAAAGGAATTTGGAGCGGTGAAGGAGACCAAGAGCAATAAAAAGTACTTTTTTACATGCATATAATTGCTTTTGTTAAAACCAGAGTTTAGTATCACTTAAAGTTATATTTTGTGTGTGACAGACGGACAGTATAGGGACATCCTTTGTTGCTAGTATCTAGCTGAACAGCAGTAGTGGCCAATAGAGTTCATTTACGCTGTAATGCTGTATGCATGTAAATGGTACTCAGACATTACATGCATAGTGTGTAGAGAGCACTTGTGTGTTCTCTACACACAGGATCTTGCTGGTAGAGAGATACCAGCAAGATTCTGTGTACAAACATTTCTGTGCTGTGTGAATGAGACAACACATAATGTTTCTCATCACCCGCCATATCTCCTTAAGTGGGGGAGACTGTAGAGCTTGATACTATGTTACCCAGGGTATCCATTTCCAGTTGGGAGAATAGAGGGTATTTGGACAACAAAGCTAGAAAGATGCCCTGGGAAGGGTCCTCCCGGTTGATATTGCTTTAGTTCATACGGGTCATCAATGTGATCCTTGGGAAACTAGAGGGTTTTCTGTATGTAAAACTATGACTTCATAATTTACTGTTTTATATTTCTGCAGGTAACTGGACTTGTTCTGCAAGGTCGTATAGATGAAGCACGACAGTTGCTAGCCAAAGAAGCTGCTGCTTCCTTAGAAACAAGGAGCATGTGCAGAGCGCTGGATGATCTTATGAAGAAAATGCCAGTTCTTAATGTATGTTATTCTTCTCTTATGGTCAATGCTGTATTTTACATTTATAGGGGTTGTCTTGCTCTCCCTATGCCAGTGAATAGTGGTCCTTCTTTGTGCTTTGTTTTATCAAATCGGATTTTATTATGTCAGTGCATTCAGTTGAATCATTGAAAAAAATGATTCTGTCAACACTGTTTGTTTAATTCCAGAAATATAAACCGCTAAACAATATTTATAAGTCCAAGGCCGGTTCACACTGGTGCGACATAAACTCTGACTTTGAGAGCACATGTCGCATGACGTGTATAAATCAATGGTTCCCTATGAGAGCTGACCTTGAAAAAGGTTCCTGCACTTTGGTCTGACTTGGGCACGATTTAAGCCCATTGATTTGACTGTTAGTTGCATCCAAGTTAGATGATTGTCTTAACTGATCTGACTTGTGCTCCGAGGATCTTGAGGAGGGAACCCCATGCCGAAATTTAAAAGGAAAGGGGGGGGACCAGCGAGCACTCCCAACCCCCTCCCCCCCTCCTGGACCATGCCAGGCCACATGCCCTTAACCCCAAAGCACCTTGTCCCCATGTTGAGGGCCTCTTACCAACAACCGTGGGTGGTGGTTGTAGGAGTCTGCGGGCAGGGAGCTTATCGGAATCTGGAATCCCTCCCAGATCCCGGCCACCCACCCATTGTGAATGAGTAGGGGTACATTGTACCCCTACTCATTCACCCAAAAACGTGTCAAAAATAAATAAAACCAGTACACGGGTTTTTGACAAAGTCCTTTTATTAAAGTAGCTCCAACACGTATTCTCCCTCCGGTACTCTCTCCACTGATGTCCTCTTTTTCCGCTGATGTCCTTTCTTTCCGCTGATGTCCTTTTTTTCCGCTGATGTCCTTTTTTTTCCGCTGATGTCCTCTTTTTCCGCTGATGTCCTCTTTTTCCGCTGATGTCTTCTTTCTCCGCTGATGTCTTCTTTCTCTGATGATGTCCTCTTTCTCCGCTGATGTCCTCTTTCTCCGCTGATGTCCTCTTTCTCCGCTGATGTCCTCTTTCTCCGCTGATGTCCTCTTTCTCCGCTGATGTCCTCTTTCTCCGCTGATGTCCTCTTTCTCCGCTGATGTCTTCTTCCTCCACTCTCTTCCTCTGGTTCTTCTCCATCTGCTGCCTTCTTCCTTCCTTGTTAAGGAAATGTTTCCATATTCCGATAAGCCCCCTGCCCGCAGACCCCCACAACCACCTCCCACGGTTGTACGGCCAAACAGTTGCACACTAACAGGAGGCATCAATGACCTACCACAACGCTCATCAGTGCCGTGATAGTTCATTGAGAACTACAAGCTGACAACTGCAAAGGCTGCCGGACCTTGTCGTTTTCTATTCACAGAACTCTGTGAATGAGCTCCGCCCATGCGGCCATGTTCTTTGCCGAGAATGACTGATCGCCTGGGAAGAAGATCGCCCGGCACCTGTCACCTCAGGGAGCTGGGGAGGTTCAGGGGCTGGTGGATATATTACATGTTGCACCCTGAATATCGGTGTAACATGATACAACAGGTGAACTTATCCTTGAAGACCATATCATAAACAGGTTAGTTAAAAATATAAATTCTGAGAGTGCTTTGTATTGAAACTAATTTCAATGTCAGTTTTTTTTTCTGTTCATGCTAATTATTGTGTGAGCATAACAATTGCAGGCATTTATTACCTTTCATAGGTCACAATACTACCCTGACCAAGCCTTAAAGTGTTACTAAACCCACAACAGTAAAATTGCAGAATAGCATGCTTGCTATATTTACTGTGTAACTTAAGGGGTTAATCCTCTGTTTTGTGTAAAAATGCTGTTTGATCTTGTACGGCCAGATACTTCCTTCTTGCCCTGTCTACTATATTAGACTCTATTATACTATACTACATGCAGGCAGTGTGGAAACTGCACCTGCTCTGTTCAATCTTCCTGTTTCACATGGACACAGACTGCAGTGCATTTCTAGAGGCAGTGATTGTTTATTTGTGAACTGAGCATGTCATTGGCAAAGCACCAATCAGCTCTGGCCAGATTGTGAGTGAAGGGTTACCGATGCAAAGGAAGTTGCATCATCAGAGAGTGAAATCTCCCACATGCAAACTGGGGAATTCCTGGCTACTTACAGTTTATCACCTGACTGCAATATACAGATGAAAAAAAGGTATATAGCAGCAGTATTTTGATATAAAAAGAGGACTTAGAAGCTGTGTGCACTGGGGGGGGGGGGGGGGGCGGCGGATGAATTGTTTTTATATTACTGGGTTTAGTAACACTTTAATCTTCTGTTCTTCCCTGAAAGCTGCTCCGTCTTTGTTCAGGTATCATCATGTCCAGAACTAGATGGGCTTGTGTCTTTTTTCAACCTGACTAACTATGTAACTACCTAGATATTGGAAAGTGACAGCTGCACATCGGTGAAGTTCCAATAGCCATTTATTAAATGCACCAATACAAATCACAGGAAACCAGAGAATGTATCTATAATGTAGACGCATTTCACACTGAAGACTGTGCTTAATCCTCAGGCCTCATATACACGAGCGTTAAAAAAAAACGAGCTGTAACGTCGGTATCGACACAGGAAAAAAGCCACGATAAAAATGCGATTTCATCATCGTTTTGCATTGGCGTCACTGCGCATTTTTCCGCGCTAGCTTTCATCAGAATTTCTCTGCCTCTATTCAAAATCAATGGTTCCCTATGGGAGCCCGTTGATTTGAATAGCAGTCGCACCAGAAGTCGGATCCGACTTGCAGTGCGACTTGTGTGCAGAGGAACTTGAAGGGGAACCCATGCAAAAATCAAAAAAAAAAAATTGTGTGGGGTCCCCCCCCAAGAGGTACCAGACCCTACGGTCTGGTATGGATTTTAAGGGGAATCCCTACGCCGAAAAAAACGAGCCCAGACCCTTATACGAGCATGCAGCCTGGCAGGCCAGGTAAGGGGGTGGGGACGAGCGAATGCCCCCACCTCCTGGATCATATCAGGCCACATGCCCTCAACATGGGGAGTATGGGTGCTTTGGGGCAGGGGGGGCCCTGTGCCCCCCACCCCAAATCACCTTGTCCCCATGTTGATGAGGACAAGAGCCTCTTCCTGACAACCCTGGCCGTTGGTTGTCGGGGTCTGCGGGTGGGGGCTTATCGGAATCTGGAAGCCCACTTTAACAAGGGGGGCCCCCAGATCCCGGACCCCCACCCTATGTGAATGAGTATGGGGTACCCATTCACCTGGAAAAAAAAAGTGTGTCCAAAAAAACACTACACAGACTTGGGATTCGAGTGGGAGAGAGCGATGAGTCAACATCTCCAGAAGGGAGAGGGAGAAGATAATATGGAGGAGACAGCGGCAAAAGAGCAGAAGACAGAAACCCCGCAAAAGAGCAGGAGAAGACAGAAGACGACTCGGAAGACAGAAACCACGCAAAAGAGCAGAAGAAAGAAGAGCCGGAGAGGGGAGAAGGCGACAGAGCTAATTTAATAAAATTAGCTCTGTGTCCCCCCCCCCCGCCCCAAAGCACCCATACTCCCCATGTTAAGGGTCCAGTATGGATTTTGGGGGGCACCCTGAAAATCCATACCAGAACGAAGGGTCTGGTGCCTCTTGGGGGGGGGGGGTGTAACCCCACACAAATTTATTTTTCATTTTTGCAGGGATTCCCCTTCAAGATCCTCTGCACACAAGTCGCACTGCAAGTCTGATCCCATTGATTTTGAATAGAGGCTGAAAAACGCCTGACGTGGCTTGGCGCTGTTTATACAACGTTAAGCCGCCTTTTTGAGTGTTTTGCTGGCTCAGCATCAAAACAGCTCTAACGCTACAACTTTGGAACGTGCAGGTCCTGCGTTAGATTTACAGCTTAAGAACGCCAATGCCGTCTACAACTCAAAAACATCAACGTGTATATTAGGCCATACAATAACATGGTGTGGCGTTCTTAAAGCGGTAGTAAACCCTAAAATCTATTTTTACCTACAGGTAAGCCTATAATAAGGCTTACCTGTAGGTAAAAAGAATATCTCCTAAACCTGCATGGTTCAGGAGATATTCGCCCTGCATGCAGCCGCTGACATTAGCGGCGCATGCGCTCTGACGATCCGGCCGAGGCGGCCGGCATCTCAGAGCTGGCTGCCGGAGCGAAGAGCTCCCGCGCGCATGCGCGGGAGTGACGTCACGCGGCTCCGGCCACTCACAGCGCCGGAGCCGCGTACCCGGAAGACAGAAGAGGACAAAGATGTCAGCGTCCTCAGCGCTGACCGACTCGGGCATCAGGGGCCTCGTTCTAAGGTAAGTATTTCATAATATGTTAGTATGCAATGCATACTAACATATTATGCGATTTTCTTGCAGGCTTTTTTTTTATTTTTATTTCTGTCAGTGGGTTTACTACCGCTTTAAGTTGTAAAAACAGCTCAAAAACGCGGCATTAATAATGCCCGTGTATATGAGGCATTATGATTAAGCACAGTCTTTGCGTGTGAAACGCGTCTACATGGATCTACTTTCTGGTGTCCTGTGATATGTATGGATGCAATCACATTGATGTAGTCTTAGCAGTCATATTCTGGACTGCATATGGACAGGATAAACCGTCCTGTTACACGATCCAACTCTGCACCCAGAATCTATGACTGCTGAGACTTCATCTATGTGATTGCATCCAACTTTAAGGATTTGCACGAGGAGATTTCCTCCTCGAGATTGGTTTCAAATTTCTGACCTCAGTGTCCCCTAGGGTCCAGTAATTGGATCACCTATTACCTATGTGGACAACACAAAACCTTTGCCTTTAGGGGTTGGGGTACACTCCCCTGAGGGAATGAGGATTTTGTACCCTCTCCCCCCTCCCCCTACAATAGATTTTTTTTTTTATCTCTTTTTCCACCTACTAGCATATAGTAGGGATTATTCAAGAGAAAGAATGCATTGAAATGCATTGAAAACACAGCAAGAACGCATCAATAATGCACCCTTGTTAACTTTTTGATGCGTTTTTTTTTTTAAGTCGCATGACCTATGAAAACACCATAAGCACAGCAAAATCGCATGCATTTTCAGTGCCATTATTGGCACCTTTTGCTCTATCTGCAAAATGACGAAAAAAAAAAAACCCATATTCGATCAATGTTTCAGCCGCCAAAATTTCGGTGCATTTTTAGTTTTTACTGTTGGATATCTTTTTACATTGCTCCCTCGTTCCAGGACAAGAACACAAAGCTTACTCTGCAGCGTGTTAAGGTGTTTTTACATATCATTCGTCACATTTTTTTCTTTTTTTTCATCTTGCTTTAGTCAACGGTGTCTCAGACACTGACAGAGTTTGAACTAAAGTGGCAGCATTGGCAAGAAGTATGTGCACGCCATCTACAGGAGGGAACCTTTGCATCCAGCCCAGCTATGGAAACTATCTGTCAGGTTAGTGGCCTGCTTGCAAGTCAATTTTCGTGTATACTTTATTTCTTCCTCTTTTTGTTATACTAGTAGATGCGTAATCCTCTGACAGAGCTGATTATTCTGCTCTTCTGCCACCACCAATAGGTGTTACGGGGTGATGAGGAAACTTTGCTAATGAAGAAGGACCTCATGGCTACATGGTATCATTTTCTCGTTTCGCAATTGCTTTTCACTTACCCAACTGTGAAACCGACAGAATTGCATTCATATGCTCAGGTAATAGACAACATTTAAATTCTTTCCTCCATGGAATTCTCCTGAGTTCAAACACAGTTTTTACAGAATTCATTCACAGTTGTCTCTCCTTTCAGGTCTGTTTAAACCTTTTTTCGGCCAGTGAAAGTGATCCAGAACCACTAGACAGTATCCTACTGGCTGCGTTTGAGCTAGACATTCATCAAGTCATCAAGGAATTTAGGTAGACTTTTGGCACTTCTTTTTTTTTTTTTTTTTTTAGTCAGCCCATTGAAACTTGGTATAAATGGCGCATTGTTATTTAAAATCGAAATTCACTCTCTTAATCACTATTTTTTTTGTTTATTTACATTTCTTCCATTACTTCCGGGTTTCCAGGCCTAGGGAAGTGATCTCATACATCCCAGTAGTCTTCAGGAGGGGAGGAGGTGTTTTCTCAGCTAAACACACCCCCCTACCTGCATGCCTGAGCTAAGGGCAGGTGGATTCCAGGAAGTAAATGCGACATGAATCACCCGCCCTTACTTAAGATGGCCAGGGCCAGAAATGTTAGGGGCTGTTTTTCAAAGTGAATTCTCAACTAAATAAAGCATGGAGATATGGATGGATGGGGGAGTTTGCTTTGAATATTTAAAATTAATTAAATAGTGTTTTTAGTTTGCAGTGCTGCGATGCATTGTAGGTCCACTTTAGCGTGACAATAAACTCTGGTTTGAAAAGAAAAATGTATTCAAGCATGTATTCTTCTTCCTTTTTTTTTTTTTTTTTAATATATATATATATTTGAGTTTTATAGAAAAACACAATACAGAGTTTAAAAAAATATCTAGCCAATATAGAGAAAAGACCCTGAGCTGTTTCCCAGTTCTACAAAAAACATACCAGAATAGTAACACAGACGATACACCAAATATTAAACAGTAGGTCATAATACAAAGCAGGGAAATATATTTAGTAACTCTCTGGAGCAACAGAGTCAAGAGTAACCGGGTTAGAAAGCCAGTGGTCCCAAACCACATCAAACTAACAGGGTTTCTTCTGGAGCTTATAGGTGAGTTTATAAAGTAGGAAGTATGTATTCTTATGTGCTCAGCCTCCTCCAGGTCTTTTTTTTTGTTTCTTTTTTTGGGAGTTGCTGTGATCCAATTTCCTGTTAGAGGGTGGCTACATTCATTTTCCATGGTCCAACTATATGTAGGAATGTAGCCAACCTCCTTTGCTCACCCCTGATATGGACTAGGGACTATAGCAGAGGTAGGCAAACTTTGAGAAGTGGAGATCTACCTGAACAGCATGAAAGAGATCAAAGATCACTGGGGTGCAGCTTCCTTCTTCTCTCTTTTTTTTTTTTTTTTTCTTTTTATTAAGTAACTAGCTAGCATTCCCTAACACGGGGAACTTATAAGGGGGAATCTATAAGGAATGCCACTGTGAAAATATAAACCTAGCCTACTTTAAAAGTGGGCAGTGTCAGCCATTAGGGCAGTGGACAATGTCAGTAGATTTTTTTTTTCTTATTTTATTTTATTTATTAATTTATTTTTTTATACACTGTTATTTTTTATATTTTTTTAACAGCCCTCTTGGGGCTTTGGTGAAATATCAGGGGTATAAACAGACCCCTGATGTCTCACATTTGAAACGCACTCCTCAATATCTATCTCTGCAGCCTCAGCTGTACAGAATGAGTGAACAGGAGGAGCTCTGTAAAGTCTCATTGTTCACAAATTGAAGTATAGTAAATGCAGTTTACTATGCTTTAGTACTGAAAAACCAACAGCAACATGTATCCTCCTGCACATGCGTGTGATAGCCCAGTAAAGTATAAGAACTGCTCCACTGCACATATGGATAGTTCCTTGAAGCCCTGCTGCCCTCTAGGAATGGGGAGGGCCTAAGACCACTGAAAAAGCAAACAGAAGAGGCGCACAGGCCTAGTGCATTATCCAACAGATTTTAATAAATAAGAGGTAAAAAAAAAGCTACTCACAAATATATAAGTAAAAATGCTCCTCTAGCCACACTTTCATGGCTTGGTTTTGCAGACTTGATGGTATCCCAGGCATAGGGGGGACCACACTGGGGTCCTTGTGGGCGAATACGTTTCGAAGAGGTTCCTTCTTAAGAGCCAAACAGCAAAATGACCTTGTTGTGGTCCCCCCTATGCTCAGGATACCATCATGTCAACAAAACCAAGCCACGGAAGTATGGCTAGATGAGCGTTTTTACTTCTATGTTTGTGAGTATCTTTTTTTTTTTTTTTTTTTTTTTTTTTTTTAATCGGTGATCAGTACTGACCAAGGGAACACACAGGGGGCCCAGGCAGAGGGAAGGGGAACCTAGACAGGAGAGGCAGCATTTACTTGAACCAATCCCCTGTGTATCGTCCAACACCCCTCCTCTGCACCAGGTGAAAGCCGGTGAGATGGAGAGGAGGAGTAGCCAGTTTTCAGCTTCTGCAACGGGGAACAAGAGGGGATTTCCAGTAAATACCATCCCCACTCCTGTCCAAGTTCCCCATCCTTCTACTTTATCGGCAGCACAGCATACGAATTTCTTCCTTCCTTGCGTCGCTGTGCATATGTGGTGGGGAGGCCTCTGGAAGTCGGCAAGAGAGGGATGCGATCTACCCGTCCCCTGCCCGAGATCGACAATTTGCAGATAAAATATGGGATTTGTAGTGTGCATAAAGCAGTGTACATAACCACAACTAATGTGTACTGGAAGTTCCAAACAAACGAAAGTGAGGGGGGAAAAAGAGAAGTTCAGGAGTTTACAGAGAACAATACAAGGAGACAGAAAAACACAGTAAGAAAAAATTTTATGAAAAATAGATTTCAGGGCCATTAAAGTGTTACTAAACCCACTACAGTAAAATCACTGTGTCAATATGCAGAAAAGCATAGTTGTTATGCTCAGTAATCCACTCACTAAGGTTAATCCTCTGAATTGTGTAAAAAACCTGTTTGATCCTGTCTTCTCTGATCCCCCCGCTTCTTCCACTGTCCCCAATCCATCTCCTGATAGAACAGAGCCTTGGGGGTAGGCTGCACATGCTCAGGTTGGTGTGTATTGCTGGAGAGTTGTTGTTTTTTTTTTTTTTTTTTCTTGGGAGAGTGCATGTGATCAGCACAGGGTCAATTGGCACTGTCCAGACAGAGGGTCAGGAGTCCTGCAGCCTCATAGGACAATCGGGAGAATGAAAACTCCTCCTACAGGCTTTAACCAGACACTGGTAGAAGTCACAAGACTGCTATATACTGCTGCTGAGAAGGTATTTAGCAGTTTATATTTACTAAAATAATTACATTTCCATGTTCTGTGTACTGTGAGAGACCAGATAACGGAAAATTGTTATCAAATACTTACCGTAATTTTCCTTTCCTGGCTCTGCCCCATGACAGTACGACCTCGGGTCAACCCGCCTCTTGACCCCGTATAGGACATCCCTGAACTAGACTATAAAAAGCCGGCAGTACCTGGTAATGGTGTTCTGTTACTAGCTTGCGACGGTCCAGGGAGGGTGTGTGCTGTCATGGGGCAGAGCCAGAAAGGAAAATTATGGTAAGTATTTGATCATTTTCCGTTTTCCTCGCTCAGCCCCATGCCAGCACGACCTCGGGACTTAACTAGCACACACCAAGGGAGGGCCGATAAAAAATCCAATAAACACCAGGTGCTGCTCAAGGTAAATTTATTAACAACTGGACAAGGCAGAAGACAGTATAGAAGTTCCAACAACACCACTAGAATGAGAAGCGACATCCAGCTTGTAATGCTTGATAAAGGTGTTGGGAGAACTCCAGCTTGCTGCTCTACAAACCACATCCACTAGGACCTTGCACCAAAGCCGCCCAGGAGGACGAGACTGCTCTGGTTGAGTGAGCGTAGATTTCTTGTGGAGGGGGGAGATCCTGGAGAGAATATGTTGCCTGAATTGCTCTAACCACCCAGGATGAAATGACTCTCAGGGATGCAGGCATCCCTTTCCTGGGTCCATTTTGATAAATGAACAGGGCATCCGACTTTCTAAATGATTACGTTCTCAAAAGGTATGTCTGTAGAATGGACCTTCGATCCAACTTGCGTAACTCCAAGTCCCCCGCATCCGTTGGCGAGAACACCGGGAGCACCATGTGCCAGTTGAAGTGAAATTCTGAGGAGACCTTTGGCAGGAAATTCGGTGAAGGACGCAACACGACACCATCTAGGAGGGAAGTGCAGTAAGGTTCTCTGCAGGAAAAAGCCGCAATTTCAGAAACTCGCCTGGTTGAGACTATTACTGTTAGGAACACAATCTTCAAGGTGAGATTATAAAGTAAACTTGCCGTATCTGGGAAAAAAGGGGGCGTTCAACAGACCTTTGAGGACCAAGGGAAGATCCCACTTGGGGAATATCGGACGAACTGGCGGACGCAACTTCATTGCTGCCTTCAGAAACCTCACTACCAGTGGATCTTTTGCCCAAGGCATGCCTGTCAGGGCTGTTATTGCTGGGACCTGAACCTTTAAGGTGTTATTGCTCAGGCCTAAGTCCAGACTGGATTGAAGAAAACTTAAGACATCTGCCACTGAAGGAGATCTAAATGAAAAACGTTGCTGGGAGGCGAACATTTTAAACCTCTTCCATACCTGATGATATGTATTGTTGGTAGACATTTTCCTTGCCGCCATCAAGGTCGTTACAACCCTATCTGACAAATTCAGGCTACTGAGTCTTTCCTGTTCAACCGCCATGCAGTCAAGGCTAGACGGGCCGCATCGGGGTGATACTGGCCGCTCTGTAGAAGTAGGTCCTAAGTCTGAGGCAATCTGACTGGGGCAGTCTGCTAGGTGCCAGAGGAGGGAAAACCATGGCCTCCGTGGCCAGAATGGAGCGATCAGTATGGCTCGAACCCCTTCCTCCATGATCTTCAAAAGACATCTGAGGATCAGGGCCGTTGGCGGAAATATGTACATCTGGCTGAAATTCCACTTCTGGGAGAGTGCATCCTGGCCCATTGCTTGCAGGTAGTAGTACCGGGAACCTGGCAGTTGACTGGGGTTGCCACGAGGTCCACCTCGGGTATTCCCCATTGAAGAAAGAGATTTCCTTCAGATACTTCGGGTTCACCAACCATTCCGTATTGTCGGAAAATCTGCGACTCAGGAGGTCTGCTGTTGTGTTCTGAACCCCCGGGAGATATGACGCTGTTAAGTCTGTGAGATGTGTTTCGGCAAGATCGGAAATCTCTGCAGCTACCTGAAGAAGGGATAAACTATGCGTTCCCCCGTCTTGTTATATAGGACACTGCTATCCTGTTGTCCATTAGGAACTTCACTCTCTTGCCCTGGACTACAGGCAGAAATGACTATAGAGCCTCCTTGGCCGCTCCCAGCTCCGGCAGATTGGAAGAAGAGCGAACTTGAGGAGGCCATCTACCCTGGGTTTTCAACCCTTGGCAATGAGCCCCCCAACCCCGGAGACTGGCATCTGATGTAATTGTTACCCAATCCCCAGGGTTGATGGACCTGCCCCAGGTTAAATTGTTCTTCACCGACCACCAACAAAGATCGTTCCGGATAGATTGAGGGATATGTATCCTCTGATGCAGTGAGCCGTGGCACCACTGACTGAGAAGACAAAATTGGAATCTTCTTGTATGCCACTGGGTACTGCTGGAATACATGCCGTCGGAGACCCCAAATACCCCTGTGGACTGTGATAACAGGAGAGGCCACCATTTTCGCTGCTTCCGCTGAAATGTGACTTATCTTGCCCGCCAGCAGGAATATCTTGTATTGGAGCGTGTCAAAGGTCATGCCCAAGTAAACCAGCATCCAGGAAGGAGTGAGATGACTTTTCTCCGTAATTGAAGATGAAGGCCATTTTGAATTACTCCTAAGACCCAGGAGTCTGAAATCCTTTCCGCCCAGATACTGCCAAAGGCAATCAACTTTGCCCCTATAGGCAGTCCCTTTCAAAAAGACTTGGCTGCAGCCTTTGAAGCTTGCGGGGCCTTTGCTTTGGACCGAACGGAGTAGGTGCCACGGGGCTGCCATGTGAAGCGCAAATAATCCCTACCAGGCCGATAGGATCTTGCCTCTTTAAATTGATCCTGGGATCTTCTGTTAGACCGAAAGGACTGTTGGCTACGCCTCCGATCCTGGGGCTGGAGACCCGATTTCCCCCCTGTCACCCGACGGATAGCCTCCTCCAGTGTTTTGCCAAAAAGAGTGCCCCCTGAAAAGGGAATAGAACATAAAGCCTGCTTAGAAGCCGAGTCCGCGGACCAGTGCTTCAGCCAAAGAGCCCGTCTAGCCGTGCCCGAGTTTCTCATGATGCGGGCAGTAAATCTCAGCAGATCGGGAGCTGCTTCTGCCAGGAACTCTGCTGACAACTTTAGGCCTTGCACACTCGCTGAGAAAACCTCTTCCTCCGATCGAATATCCAGAGATGACTCTCTCTTTGCGGCCCAGAGTTTTATCGCTCTGGCCACTGAAGTCAGAGCCACCGCCGGTCTGCAAGCGGCACCCGCTGTGGTAAATACCTTTTTTCAACTCAGAGTCCGCTTTCCATTCCATAGTATCCTTAAACGAGACCGTCTCTTCCAGGGGTAAGGTGATATGCCTGGCAAGTCGCCGTAAGGACGCATCCACCTTGGGGGGCGTATCCTAAGAATCTACCTCTGACTGCTTGAACGGGTATAACTTGTGTACCCTGTTTTGTAAAGGTGGTTTCCGGTCGGGCTTCGACCACTCTTCCTCCATGAGGTCCTTCGTTTCTGTAATAAAAGGGAACTTCGGGAGTTCTTTTTTTATTCGCATGGTACCTTTTTGGCTCTTTAGGAACTACAGAGTCCTCCTCCTACTCGATAGCCCATTTAACCACTTACCAACCGGAAGGTTTTCCAGCTTTAGGACCAGAGCACTTTTTGCGATTTGGCACTGCTTCGCTTTAATTGACAATTGCGCGGTCGTGTGACGTTGCACCCAAACAAAATTTGCGTCCTTTTTTTCCCACAAACAGAGCTTTCTTTTGGTGGTATTTGATCGCCTCTGCGTCATTTCTGAACGCCGCTATAAACAAAAGAAGAGCGACCATTTTGCAAAAAAAAAAACTAATTTCTTACTTTTTGCTAAAATTCAAATCCAAAAAAAATATATAAAAAAACATTTTTTTCACCGGTTTTGGCCGATTTATATTCTTCCTCATATTTGTGATAAAAAAATCACAATTGGCGTTTATTGATTGG
>BLSH010538127.1:154816-167273 GCA_018402905.1 Glandirana rugosa
TTTTAACGCAGGCGAGCACCTTACCGCTGTTTGAAACGTTGAATTTTTAGAGGTAACGCTGTAAATTTTTTAAGATGTTCAAACGTCAAAACACAATGTCTCCTCCAGATCACGATTTTAATAACGAGAGCACGATTGCTAGCGCCGCTATGGAGTGTACACACCAAACTTGTGGCAAAAGTATACACCCGCCCTGAATGCATACACAAGCGAAGACGCGCGCTCGAGCGCCCCTGCCCTGCGAAATTTAAAAAAAAAAAAGTTAATAAATAAAACGAAAAATGAAAAATATGACAAGAAAAAAATTTTTTTTTAACTAGTGAAACCGGATCTCATATTTAAGAGGACCTGTCATGCTTTTTTCTATTACAAGGAATGTTTACATTTCTTGTAATAGGAATAAAAGTGATCAATTTTTTTTTAAAAAAAGAACAGTATAAAAAGTAAAAAGCAAAATAAATAATTGAAAAAAAAAAAATTTAAAGCGTCCCGTCCCCGCGAGCTCGCGCGCAGAAGCGAACACATACGTAAGTCCCGCCCACATATGAAAACGGTGTTCAAACCACACATGTGAGGTATCGCCGCGATCGTTAGCACGAGAGCAATAATTTTAGCACTAGACCTCCTCTGTAACACAAAACTGCAAACTTGTAGAATTTTTTAAATGTCGCAATGGAGATTTTTAAGTTGCAAAGTTTGTCGCCATTCCACGAGCGGACGCAATTTTGAAGCATGACATGTTGGGTAACATTTTACTCAGCGTAACATTATCTTTCACAATATGGAGAAAAATTGGCCTAACTTTACTGTTTTCTTATTTTTTAACTAAAAAACTGAATTTATTTTAAAAAAAGCACGCTTGGAAGACCGCTGTGCAAATACGGTGTGACATAAAGTTTTGCAATGACCGCCATTTTATTCTCTAGGGTGTTAGAAAAAAAAATATATAATGTTTGGGGGTTCTAAGTCATTTTTATAGCAAAAAAAAATGTTTTTAACTCGTAAGCACAGAATTTAAAAAACAGGCTTAGTCTTGAAGTGGTTAAAGTACCTATGCATGGTGTAGACATTGTTTTATTGTAATACCAGTAAGGCCATCTTTCCACATGTCTGGTGCGAATTTCCCCTCCGTTTTCACAGCGAATTTCCAAAGCAGCTTTTTAGCGGTTCAGATGCAAATTTTTGTAGCCGGTGGCCACCTGCGTCTTTAACCTTAGCTGGTTGTTAAGGAGTGGGCCGAGAAGCCGATCGGTGCGTCCTTAACAATGGATAACTCATCAACTGTCAGTGGAGTTAACCTGCTTTAGGCTGCATTCTTGGATAAGGGTCTAGTACAGATTTGGGGCGGGGATGCCGTTTTTCGAAAGGGCCTGGTATGGAATGGGGAAGACCCCCACGCTGTTTTTTTTTTTTTCGGATCAAACTCGTGTTCAAAACTGATCAGATGTACAATTTAGATGTGTTTTCATAAAATGCGGTGAGCCTGGAATTCACATCTGAATTGCACCGCAGAGCTCAGAAACGCCCAGGACTCTTTAAATTTGCAGCAAATTCACACTGCCACGGCACCATATATATGTAAACCGGCTCCATAGAAATCTTTGAAAGTTTTGAGTCACATGTCATGGGAATTGGATGCAGTTGAAAACGCATCCAATTCGCATATATGTGAACAGAGTCTTACTGTTACAGTTATATGCTATAACCGAAACAAGTGTAGTGGCTTACCATTATAGATCACACCACCAGTTTGGATCTCTTTGGTCTTAGTGTCCCAATTCATAGAAAAGATACACAGTTGTTTTATTTTTCCATAGCCCTTGGACTTTATGCATACACCCCACCCCACCCTGGAAAGCAACACCCTGGCCTGATGGTCAGATGGTCACCTGCAGAGTGCACAGCGTTTATTAGTTAGAGTTGTACGGTGCACAAGCACATTTGTTTTGCTTGGTTTTACCTATTTACATTTTCCGTGCACACTTTGACCATGTTAGTCTGTTAGTGAAGCTCCTGCAGTCTTTTCATTGTGTTGTTCAGTCTTTCTTCAGACCTTTGCCGATTCTTAACCTGTTCAAAGGTGTATTAAAAAATGTAAAAAAATATGAAAATTGTTTGTTTATTACAGCCTGTGGCAGCTGGGGGTTGATTACTTGGATCATTGTCCAGAACTTGGTCGAGTTTACCTCGAACTTCTCATAGAGAGGATCCCACTAACTACTGAAAAGAAAGCATTAAAGGCATTGAGAATCTGTGAGCAGAGGCAGATGACTGAACAAGGTATGTTGGAGTAAAATGCCACTTAACTATGCAGTGTGCATATCAAGAACCTTCCCTTTTTGCATTGGAGGCCCAGCATCATAGGTTAAAGAGATGAGAATAAGGGAATCCTGGTGAAATTCATCGTGTTCATTTAGTTATCCCTGTAGTTCTGACACTTGTCCTTCTTTAAAATGACATAATATTAGCTGAAATCTCATTTATTTCAATTATCAAGCAAAGTATTTTCTATTTGTTGCCAACAATTCTTTTTATGTTCTCTAGTTCGAAGTATCTGTAAGACAATGGCAATGCAAGCTTTGCGCAACAATCGCTTGGGTTCAGCTTTGTCCTGGAGTATTCGAGCGAAGGATGCAGCTTTTGCAACACTCATATCAGACCGGTGAGAAGAACACAAGAGTCACTAACTGTCCTATTTTTAAGAGGAACCAGTCATGACCCAAAAAGTGTCCAAGATAACTATAGCATGTGGGTTTTTTTTAGTTTTTGAACCCCAACAGGCTCCTAGGCAGAGACTTAGTCACTAGGAAATGTGTGGCATAGTGCTGATCTGCACAGAACCCAATTTCCTATTTTCAGTCCTTGCCCGGAATCCTGTGACTGAACAGAGACAAAGGAATTTATACCATGATGAATGCAGGTTTTTGGTGGCATTGTACTTTTTAGGCTATAGCCGCCCCATGTCTTTTGGTCATTTTTTATTTTTTTTACCATTGCGTTGTATACAATTAACAACAGAAATAGTCCAGCTATGACATAGACTAGGAACTTAGAGAGAGCCTGGATGGCATTAGCTCTTCTTGTCTATTACTTGTACTGCTATACACTGTATGCTGTACATTCATAGCTGACCTTGGCTGTTTGCAATGTGTGAACACTAAACACACAGGGTGCCATTACGCGGAGATGGCATCCATAGTTACATAATTGGATGATTATACAAGCTTGTATAGTAAACCAATCCATTTTGTAGATGGGCTTGTAATCAGTCATCCATATTGTCTCTGTATTTTGAAAACCTCCATCACTGCCCTGGAATCTCATTAAACAGTGGGCTGGCAGCAGGATGCAGGCATTATTCACAAAGCACAGAATTGTTTCTGGTCTCTGGCTAATTGGAAGCTTGTAGAGTACAGTACACAGCATACAATGTTCACACTGCAGCAGGAGGAGAAAAAAGCATTGAAAGTGACCTTTTGTCAACCTGCTGTTTCAGTGCAGATATACCAACTTCAAGTAGAAGTCCAGTCAAATCCTGTCTAAACTTAAACCTTCTCCCACCCCTATTCTAAAGCCCTATACTAATTACCCCGTAGAGGAAAGATGTGTATACAGTACTTATTCTGAGGATGCTCCAGTCTGGTCACATGATTGGTTCCCAGTGCTGGCTTCAGTGTAGAGGAGGGAAAGCCGAGAAAGGATGCCCCATAGTAAGTCTGTGGATGACGTCACCACATAAGCATTGCAGCCATTGCCGACAATCTCTCCTCTTCACTGAAGTTGGCCGCTGGGGAGATCATGTGATGGGACCAGAGCGCCCAAGGAACGGGTAAGCATACACATTTCCTTTATAGGGTAGTTAGTATGGAGTTTAGAATGGGGGAGGGCGCAGGTTTAAAGTGGAGTTCTGCTCCCCCAGCAAAAATATTAAAAGTCAGCAGCTACGTATACTGTAGCTGCTGACTTTTAATATTAGGAGATGTACCTCTCCTGGAATCCAGCAATATCTGCACTCCAACCGATGTTTCCATTGCCTCTTGGGTGCTGCCGCCGCCATTCGTGGTAAGGGAAACAAACCAGCAGTAAAGCCTTTCAGCTTCACAGCCAGCACCCTACTGCTCTGCTTTCTGAATGGCCCGGTGGTGGGGGAGGAGAAGGGGGGCCGAATTTCCAAGTGATCCAGCCGCGGCAAGATCTATCGGAAGTAGGGACCAAAAACAGGTACCCGCTCCCCTCTGAAAGGTGCCAAATGTGGCACCGGAGGGGGGGGGCAGATAAGCGGAGCTTCCACTTATGGGTGGAACGCTGCTTTAAGTTTAGATAGACTTTGACTGCACTTCCACTTTAAGTGGCAGAGATTTTAAGAACAGAGCGGACTATAGACTGATAAAAATTAGGCTGGTTCAGCAGGGAATTCCTCCATCCACCTTGTTTGTGTTTATAGAGAAATACAGTGGGTACGGAAAGTATTCAGATCCCTTTAAATTTTTCACTCTGTTATATTGCAGCCATTTGCTAAAATCATTTAAGTTCATTTATTTTCCTCATTAATGTACACACAGCACCCCATATAGAAAAACACAGAATTGTTGACATTTTTGCAGATTTATTAAAAAAAGAAAAACTGAAATATCACATGGTCCTAAGTATTCAGACCCTTTGCTGTGATACTCATATATTTAACTCAGGTGCTGTCCATTTCTTATGATCATCCTTGAGATGGTTCTACACCTTCATTTGAGTCCAGCTGTGTTTGATTATACTGATTGGACTTGATTAGAAAGCCACACACCTGTCTATATAAGACCTTACAGCTCACAGTGCATGTCAGAGCAAATGAGAATCATGAGGTCAAAGGAACTGCCTGAAGAGCTCAGAGACAGAATTGTGGCAAGGCACAGATCTGGCCAAGGTTACAAAAAAAAATTCTGCTGCACTTAAGGTTCCTAAGAGCACAGTGACCTCCATAATCCTTAAATGGAAGACGTTTGGGACGACCAGAACCCTTCATAGAGCTGGCCGTCCGGCCAAACTGAGCTATCGGGGGAGTAGAGCCTTGGTGAGAGAGGTAAAGAAGAACCCAAAAATCACTGTGGCTGAGCTCCAGAGATGCAGTCGGGAGATGGGAGAAAGTTGTAGAAAGTCAACCATCACTGCAGCCCTCCACCAGTTGGGGCTTTATGGCAGAGTGGCCCGACGGAAGCCTCTCCACAGTGCAAGACACATGAAAGCCCGCATAGAGTTTGCTAAAAAAACACCCGAAGGACTCCAAGATGGTGAGAAATAAGATTCTCTGGTCTGATGAGACCAAGATAGACCTTTTTGGCCTCAATTCTAAGCGCTATGTGTGGAGAAAACCAGGCACTGCTCATCACCTGTCCAATACAGTCCGAACAGTGAAGCATGGTGGTGGCAGCATCATGCTGTGGGGGTGTTTTTCAGCTGCAGGGACAGGATGACTGGTTGCAATCGAGGGAAAGATGAATGCGGCCAAGTACAGGAATATCCTGGACGAAAACCTTCTCCAGAGTGCTCGGGACTTCAGACTGGGCCGAAGGTTTACCTTCCAACAAGACAATGACCCTAAGCACACAGCTAAAATAATGAAGGAGTGGCTTCACAACAACTCCGTGACTGTTCTTGAATGGCCCAGCCAGAGCCCTGACTTAAACCCAATTGAGCATCTCTGGAGAGACCTAAAAATGGCTGTCCACCAACGTTCACCATCCAACCTGACGGGACTGGAGAGGATCTGCAAGAAGGAATGGCAGAGGATCCCCAAATCCAGGTGTGAAAAACTTGTTGCACCTTTCCCAAAAAGACTCATGGCTGTATTAGATCAAAAGGGTGCTTCTACTAAATACTGAGCAAAGGGTCTGAATACTTAGGACCGTGATATTTCAGTTTTTCTTTTTTAATAAATCTGCAAAAATGTCAACAATTTTGTGTTTTTCTGTCAAAATGGGGTGCTGTGTGTACATTAACCAGTTCCCCACCGTCTGCCGTGTTTTCACGGCGGCAGTGTGGATGCTGTGCACGAATCGCCGTAAAAAGACGGCAATCTGCAAATGGCCGCTAGGGCACTCCTGAGGAGTGTGCCCACGGCTCGGGCGGACCCGATGTCCGCTGGCGAGCCGCGATGAGCGGCCACAGCTAAAGAACGGGGAACCGCCGATGTAAACACGGCAGTTCCCCATTCTGACAGTGCGGGCATGGGTGATCTACTGATCCCTGTCACTGGGATCAGTTAGATCTCTCATGCCCATGGTAGCCCAACCTCCCCACAGTAAGAACACACCCAGGGAACATAGTTAACCCCTTCACTACACCCTGCAGGTTAACCCCTTCACTGCCAATGACATTTACACAGTAATCAGTGGGCATTTAAATTTCCGATCACTGTATAAATGTCAATGGTCCCAAAAAAGTGTCAAAAATGTCCGACATGTCCGCCCCAATATCGCAGTACCGCTAAAAATCACAGATCGCCGCCATTACTAGTAAAAAATAGAAACCCCAGAAATGAATTCTCACCATCCATAAACGCGGCCACTTTTGCGTAAACCAATCAATAAACGCCGATTGTGATTTTTTTTTTTTATCACAAATATGAGGAAGAATATAAATCGGCCAAAACCGGTGAAAAAAAAAATGTTTTTTTATTATTATTTTTTTGGATTTGTATTTTAGCAAAAAGTAAGAAATTTGGGTTTTTTTGCAAAATGGTCGCTCTTCTTTTGTTTATAGCGGCGATCAGAAATGACGCAGAGGGGATCAAATACCACCAAAAGAAAGCTCTATTTGTGGGGAAAAAAGGACACAAATTTTGTTTGGGTACAACGTCGCATGACCACGCAATTGTCAGTTAAAGCGACGCAGTGCTCAACCGCAAAAATTATATATATATTAGAACCTTATGCAAGCCCTTCATACATTAGGATGTCCCTTACCTTTTTGTTTTTTGTGAAGATTCTTGAAGGATTACTGTGAACGTGGGAAATTTTCAGATTTGGACCTAATTGACAATCTTGGCCCGGCAATGCTACTCAGCGATCGTCTTACATTTCTTGGTAAGAGAGATTTGGTAAATCCCAATGCATGAAACCGTATATGAAACAGCTACATAATTCTAACATGACCTTTGTCAACTTCAACCCAGGGAAATACAGAGAGTTTCACCGGTTGTACAATGAACAGGAGTTTCATGAAGCAGCTCGTTTGCTTCTTTCACTCATGACTGCTCGCATTGCTCCAGGCTACTTTTGGTTTTCCTTATTGTTGGATTCGCTACCGCTTCTTGAACAACAGCAGGTGAGGCATACTGATGTGAGATGACAGATTAACAGTAATAATAATATATAATAAGAGTATTATAAATTATACCATTTTCTTATTCAATTTCCTTTAGATTTACATTCAACTATGTAGTGCAAAGGCCTGCCTGATTGCATACAAATTGAATGTATTTAGGTTTGACCTCATATATGCTTTTGTAAATTTAAAAAATTGTACATGTAAATTGTATAATGTATGGCCAGCCTTACACTAATTTGCATTCAGATCTGATAAAATGTAAGTTCAGTCTGCATTAGGCTAGTCTTTTAAGAAGGAGGAGCTTGACAAATACATCCCTGCCTCCACAGCTTTAAAACCGGCCATAGATGATACAATTTTTATTTCCTGCAACCATGGGAATGCCTGCATGGGGAGACCACATATATGTGCATTATTGTTTCTAACACTGACAGGAACAGTACACTAGTGACCAGGCTTTGATCTAAGCTAAATTGATTTTCCATATGGATAATAATGCATTTCTTTCTCATAAAAATTACTTTGAGGAGAATGTAATACATGGGAAGCATTTTACAAGCTTCCTGATAGAGGTGCGCATCTTCACTGGACTTTCAATTAGATTACGATTATCACGATTCGATTTTTTACGATGCATCACAATTAGGGTCATGGTCAGAGACTGCAGACATGATACGAGCGATAGTCAGAGACTACAGACATAGTACAAGAGATGGTCAGAGACTGCAGACATAGTACAAGACATGGTCAGAGACTGCAGACCCGATACAGGAGATGGTCAGAGACTGCATACATGATCCAGGAGATGATCATAGACTGCAGACACGATCCAGGAGATGATCATAGACTGCAGACATGATCAAGGAGATGATCAGAGACTGGAGACATGTTACAGGAGATGATCAGAAACTGGAGACATGTTACAGAAGACGGGCAGAGACTGCAGACATGTTATCAGAGGCTGCGGACACGATCCAGGAGATGATCAGAGAGTGCAGACATGATCCAGGAGATGATCAGGGACTGCAGACATGATCCAGGAGATGGAAGTGGAGATATGGAAATGGGGTGTCCCGCTAGCAACCCAATACCATTGATAGTGTAGGCATGGACTATCTCGGCACTCAAGGATGACACAATTGTATATGAAAAAATTAAAACAATTTATTTGAGATATATTACATATAAAAACATATAATAAAATCAATTATGCAATATTGGATACATCCCCCAATGGGGTTTACACAAAGTCCCCAATAGGGACAACACCGGCCCATAACATGTAGGCTGTAGATAATTTCTGATGCTCTTGACCGGTTTTGCGGGGATTCCGCTTCTTCAGGAGATTAGTCATCAAAATACAGCTAGGGTATTTAGAAACTATACATAAATATAAAAATAACAATCAATTAATATGCACCAATAGGTAAAAAATGAAGCTGGGAAATTTGGATGCTAACTTACCCCAAAAGGGTCGCAGCCAACTTCAAGGGCCAGAAACACGCCCACTAGGGGCTATCCCCCCACGGTTGACATGGGGGACAAATGGAGCAGGATAACTATATGTAAAAAGGATGATGGCACTCATTATACCCTGTATTTTAAACTTTATTTAAATTAATGATCCAGGAGATGATCAGAGACTGCAGACATGATCCAGGAGATGATCAGAGACTGCAGACATGATCCAGGAGATGATCAGAGACTGCAGACATGATCCAGGAGATGATCAGAGACTGCAGACATGATCCAAGAGATGATCAGAGACTGCAGACATGATCCAAGAGATGATCAGAGACTGCAGACATGATCCAGGAGATGATCAGAGACTACAGACATGATCCAGGAGATGATCAGAGACTGCGGACATAGTACAGGAGATGGTGATAAACTGCGGACATAGTACAGGAGATGGTGATAAACTGCGGACATAGTACAGGAGATGGTCAGAGACTGCAGACATGATCCAGGAGATGATCAGAGAGTGCAGACATAGTACAGGAGACGGTCACCAGGTATGATATCTTTTTTATTTTAAAGCAGTTGTCTACCCTGGTAAAAGAAAAAAAAAAACCTGCAAGACAATAGCATAATGAGCTTGTATGCACCGACCGGGCTGCTCGGTCCCCTCTGAAGGAGCAGACATCTTCCCTCGTATCTTGTTTCCGGGTACACAGCTCTGGTGCTATGACTGGCCGGGGCAATGAGACGTCACTCCCGCGCATGTGCGCAGGAGCTAGTCTTTACGGCAAGCTCCGGCACTATGCGGTGGGCCTTTGCCAGGGCATCACAGCACATGCGCCAGGACATAGACGGCGCATGTGCAGTGAGGCCCCAGCTGCTTGGAGGGGCAATATCTCCTAAACCATACAGGTTTAGGAGATCTTCATTTTACCTACAGGTAAGCCTTATTATATAGGCTTACCTTTAGTTAAAAGTGCCCCCAAAGGGTAGACAACTGCTTTAACCACTTCCCGACCACCTGCCGTGTTTTCACGGCAGCAGTCGGGCTGCTGTGCGCAAATCGCCGTAAAAACACGGCGATCTGTGAACAGCTGCTAGGGGGCGTGTGCCCGTCGCACTCCTGAGGAGTGTGCCCGCAGCTCGGGCGGACCCGATGTCTGACGGCGAGCCGCGATGAGCTGCCACAGGCAAAGAACGAGGAACCACCGATGTAAACACGGCGGTTTCCCGCTCTGTTAGTAGGGGCATGGGAGATCTACTGATCCCTGTCACTGGGATCAGTTAGATCTCTCATGCCCATGTTAGCCCAACCCCCCAACAGTAAGAACACGCCCAGGGAACACAGTTAATCCCTAGCTCCCCCCCCCCCCCACGTTAACCCGTTCACTGCCAATGACATTTATACAGTAATCAGTGGACATTTAAATTTCTGATCACTGAATAAATGTCATTGGTTCCAAAAAAGTGTCAAAAATGTCCGACATGTCCGCCCTAATATCGCAGTACCGCTAAAAATTGCAGATCGCCGCCATTACTAGTAAAAAATTTAAAACAAAAAATAAAAACCCCAGAAATGAATTTCCACCATCTGTAAATGCGGCCACTTTTGCGCAAACCAATCAATAAGCGCAGATTGCGATTTTTTTTTATCACAAATATGAGTAATTATATAAATCGGCCAAAAACGGTGAAAAAAAATGTTATATTTTTTTTTGGATTTGAATTTTAGCAAAAAGTAAGAAATTTGGGGTTTTTTTTTGCAAAATGGTCGCTCTTCTTTTGTTTATAGCAGCGATTAGAAATGACGCAGAGGTGATCAAATACCACCAAAAGAAAGCTCTATTTGTGGGGAAAAAAAGGCGCAAATTTTGTTTGGGTACAACGTCGCACGACCGCGCAATTGTCAGTTAAAGCGACGCAGCGCCGAATCGCAAAAAGTGCTCTGGTCCTAAAGCTGGAAAACCTTCCGGTTGGTAAGTGGTTAAAGAAAAAATAATACCCTTTAGTAAAACATTGAGTCTTTTGGCAGCAAGAAATATATACTGCTTGCAGATCAGTGGATGTTTCCAGAGGGTAATGTTTCCAGATAGGGAAATCTCAGGAAGAAATTAGATAGAAAATGAATGTGCAGCCTCCAATGTGTTGGGCACACAGTACTCAGCCTGGATAGGTGAAGCCGAGGTGGGGGTGTGCCACTTCTATACACTCACCCCTACATACATCCAGAATGACAGACTCATCTCTCACCTTTGGAGCACTCCTACCATCCCCCCTCCACTCCTTGCAGCTCATTTCCTGAAGCAGACATCTATGCCTCCTCCCATGGATGTGATAAGAGCTGCAGTGATCTGTGTGTCACAGCTCCGTGCGGCTCTGTGCCCGCCCATCAGGTATATGACAGGTGTCAGCGTCCAGAGCAACAGATCCCGAGGAGGGGGAGAGCGTGGGTGGGGGCAGCACTCTGAGGCTATATCTTCCAGTGAGGGCAGAATGGCAGCAGACGCAGCCAGCCGATCAGCAGCTTGTCATTCCACTAAAGACACTGCTTTGGGGAGGGAGGGGGAGGAGCCAGAATGACGTCACGCATAAACGATTACGGCTGGATACCGCATCAATGCCGAATTGTGAAGGGCCGCATCGCAATGCATCTATGCGCCGATCATTTTCAACACCCCTACTTCCTGATCGCTGTAATTGGCTGTTACATTGATCACATGATCGGTCCTGGGTACTGATCTGTGGCCCGAAGTTGTTGATGAAAGTGGGGTCAGATAGCTCGGAGTGAACTCCTGTGACAAACTCATGCTGCATATATGAGGCACCATGGAGAAGTTCTCACCTCTGTAGTGCTGCATATGTATGTGAACACAGTGGGGAAGAGGTTTGATATAGTAAGAGAGACAGGGGAGTAACATCGTAGCATCTCCCTTTCTCCTACGTTCACTGACAGACGCAGCTCTTCTTGACTTTGTGGGTTTTATGTTCGTCTTACCAGGAGTTAACTAGGCAGGGAAAGAATTCAGCTGGCCCCTCCCCTGGGGGCCGTCCTCCTTTCCTACATTAAAACCCCCCCTCACAGAGGAGCTCTCCAGTTTCAATGCCTAGTTTGCAAGGAGTTGACCTGGCTTCCCTATGGGAACTGCGGTCCTATTGTGACCATTTTTTTTTTCTCTTTTATTTTATTTTTTCTTTTTTCTGCAATCAAGATGATCTGCTATCAAGAAGCCGGTCGGGGCATCGAGGGTCTTTGTGCTCTGTACTTTCCCCGACCTGGCCAACATGATGCGAAGCCGGCCCCAACACAGGGGCCCGCCGCATCTTACCCGTTCCGTGCGGGTGGCCCGGGGCGAGATCCCCCATTTTGGTCCCCTTCCCGATTCGTTCGGCAGGGTGACCCTGGGCCTGCAGCGACCCCCCGCCAAGGGTGGAAAGTCTGCATCCGGGTGGCTACCGTGGCGTCGGACTGGTAAGTGAGCGCCCTGCCTCCCTCCCCACATGGGGAGTGAGAGGGCCCGACGTCCGCAAATGCAATTTTTTTCTCTGCTCCTGTAGCTGTCCGGGGTAGCCACCGGGTGGGAATCAGCCTCTCATCTTGCCCCCTGCCAGCCCCCACCCCCACTCCCCTGCCCAGCGCTGTACCTCCGTTCAGCCTTCTCGTCCAGCATCGCCATGCGGTCTT
>BLSH010538127.1:172705-183368 GCA_018402905.1 Glandirana rugosa
GAGTGTCACCTTTGACTGTCGAATATAGAGAGGCTATTGAAAAACATCGGAAGGGGATTTGGTATTACATCTTGTTAGAAACAAAAGTCCAGTAAACTCTCAACAAAACTCCGGGGGTACAACGGTGAGAAGTCTCCTCTCAGTTTCTCTTGTTGTTGAACGTTAACCGGTTTAACAGAAAATGTGCAATATGCATCAAAACGAAATTAGACAGGTGCATAAATTTGGGCACCCTTATCATTTTGTTGATTTGAATACCTGTAACTACCTGCCACTGATTAATTGGAACACACAATTGGTTTGGTTAGCTCATTAAGCTTTGAACTTCATAGACAGGTGCATCCAATCGTGAGAAAAGGTATTTAAGGTGGCCAATTGCAAGTTGTTGTTCTCTTTGACTCTCCTCTGAAGAGTGGCAACATGGGGGCCTCAAAACAACTCTCAAATGACCTGAAAACAAAGATTGTTCTACATTATGGTTTAGGGGAAGGCTACAAAAAGTTATCGGAGAGATATAAGCTGTCAGTTTCCACTGTGAGGAACATAGTGAGGAAATGGAAGACCACAGGCACAGTTCTTGTTAAGGCCAGAAGTGGCAGGCCACATAAAATATTGGAGAGGCAAAGGCGAAGGATGGTGAGAACGGTCAAAAACAGCCCACAGACCACCTCCAAAGAACAACAACATCAGCTTGTTGCAGATGGTGTCACTGTGCATCATTCAACAATTCAGCGCACTTTGCACAGGGAGAAGCTGTATGGGTGAGTGATGCGAAAGAAGCCTTTTCTCCACACACGCCACAAACGGAGTCGCTTGAGGTATGCAAATGCACATTTGGACAAAGATTGAGTTATTTGGTCATAACAAGGGGCGTTATGCATGGCGGCAAAAGAACACAGCATTCCAAGAAGAACACTTGCTTACCCACAGTAAAATTTGGTGGAGGTTCCATCATGCTGTGGGGCTGTGTGGCCAGGGCCGGTACTGGGAATCTGGTTAAAGCGCAGTTCCACCCAGTTAAAAGTCTTTTAACAATCACCCACTCACCTGTCCCTCATGTGGCCTCCCGAGGGCTCACTCGTCTCCCCATCCCCATGGCAGCGCCGGCATCACAAGTGTGGAAGCCAAAGCTGGGTGCTCACTGCGCATGTGCGATTCACGCTGCGGCTTGTGAATGGCTCGGCTTATCTTCTGGGAACTGTGACTTTTTCACTGAAGATCGCGGAGAGGGAGGGGGGGGGGGGTGAACTTCCTTCTGGCTCCTCGGCGCCAGGAGAGGAAGTGGACCATGTACCCTGTGAAAACCAATTATGGCATTTCAGGGGGCCACCTCCTCTTGAAGCGGAAGTTCCACTTTTTGGGTGGAATTTCGCTTTAAAGTTGAGGGTCGCATGGATTCCACTCAATATCAGCAGATTCTTGAGAATAATGTTGAGGAATCAGTCACAAAGTTGAAGTTACGCCGGGGCTGGATATTTCAACAAGACAACGACCCAAAACACTGCTCAAAATCTACTCGGGCATTTATGCAGAGGAACAAGTACAATGTTCTGGAATGGCCATCCCAGTCCCCAGACCTGAATATCATTGAACATCAGTGGGTTGATTTGAAGCGTGCTGTCCATGCTCGGCAACCATCAAACCTAACTGAACTGGAGATGTTTTATAAGGAGGAATGGTCCAAAATACATTCATCCAGAATCCAGACACTCATTACAGGCTATTGGAAGCGTCTAGAGGCTGTTATTTCTGCTAAAGGAGGCTCTACTAAATATTGATGTGATTTTTCTGTTGGGGTGCCCACATTTGTGCACCTGTCTAATAGAGCTGCACGATTAATGGTATTAAAATCGCGATCTAGATCTACCCCCCCCCCGCGATCCCCATTGGGCATTACCGCGATTTTCAGTGCAGTTAATGGGGTCCGACTTGCGGAGCGACTCAGCGCGACTTGACAGTAATAAAAGTCAATGCAAGTCGCCTGAAGTCTTTACTAAGTCGGAGCGACTTTAGTCTCAGGGGAGACTTCCAAGTATGGGCAGAGAGCCAAGTTCTGAATCACCATTGATAAAAGACGCTAAAAGAGATACAAAGTAATTTACTTCAATGCACTCTGAATGAACTCCCCTTGTATAGATGTTTGGTTTAACCATTTAAAGACTAAATCTTTCCTGACACTTGCTGTTTACAAATAAAAATCCATTATTTTGTGCTAGAAAATGACTTAGAACCCCCAAACATTATAGCAGAGACCCTAGAGAATAAGATGGCGGTTGTTGCAATATTTTATGTCACACGCTGTTTGCCCAGCGGACTTTTAAACAATTTTTTTGGAAAAATTACCCTTTCAAAAAACGAAACAGTGCTGTTAGCCTAATTTTTTTGTATATTTAATATGTTACGCCGCGAGAATCGTGATCTTTATTCTAAGCAAAAAAATTGTGATTCTCATTTTGGCCAGAATCGTGCAGCTCTACTGTCTAATTTAGTTTTGATGCATATTGCGCATTTTCTGTTAATCCAATAAACCTCATTTCACTACTGAAATATTACTGTGTCCTTCAGTTGTTTGATAGATCAAAATGAAATTGCTGATCCAAACACCCAAATATTTATAAATGACAATCATGGAAATTGTCAGGGGTTCCTAAACTTTTGCATACAACTGTATAACACATACATATACAGGGCAGGGGGACATGGTTACTGTGTTAGGGTCAGACCGAGGAAGAAGGAAGTCAGTAATCTTCTTCCTTCACCCGGTATTCTCTCTACACTCCCCGATTCACCAGCTCTGAGCTGGTGAATCGGGGAGTGTGAATTCTGACACAGATCACCAGTGAAGTACTGAGATCGCAGCTTCATAAACTGTCCATTTCTGTGTCAGTCCATCACAGCTTCTCCATGTGCAGAGATAATCGGGGGAAAACATGTTCTCCCCCGATTATCTCTGCTTCATAAACCGAAAATGAACTGTGATCAGTGATGATCCCAAGGATCACCACTGATCAGTTTCATAAACGGACACCAAAGTGACCCATAGTTGTGAAGTGGAAGGAAACAGATAAATGTTTTTTAAAATTCTTTTACAAATAAATATGTGAAAAGTTTGGCATGCATTTGTATTCAGCCCCCCGAGTCAATACTTTTGTAGAACCATCTTTCACTGCAATTACAGCTGCAAGCCTTTTTGGGGATGTCACTACCAGCTTTGCACATCCAGAGTGAAAATTTTGCCTGTTCTTTGCGAAATAGCCCATGCCCTGTCAGATTGGATGGAGAGCGTCTGTGAACAGCAATTTTCAAGTCTTGCCACAGATTCTCAATTGGATTTAGGTCTGGACTTTGACTGGGCCATTCTAACACATGAACATGCTTTGATCTAAACCATTCCATTGTAGCTCTGGCTGTATGTTTAGGGTCGTTGTCCTGCTGGAAGGTGAACCTGCGCCCCTGTCTCAAGTAGTTTGCTGACTCTTAACATGTTTTCTTATAAGATTACCCTGTATTTGGCTCCATCCATCTTCCCATCAACTCTGACCAGCTTCCCAGTCCCTGCTGAAGAAAATCATCACTATAACATGATGCTGCCACCACCATGTTTCACAGTGGGGATGGTGTGTGCACCTTCTTTCACGTGTTTGCTGTGTCTCCTACATGGCTTCTCACAAACCGCAAATGGGACTTCTTATGGAATTCTTTCAAAAATGGCTTTCTTCTTGCCACTCTTCCATAAAGGCCAGATTTGTGGAGTGCACGACTAATAGTTGTCCTGTGGACAGATTCTCCCACCTGAGCTGTGGATTTCTGCAGCTCCTCCAGAGTTACCATGGGCCTCTTGGCTGCTTCTCTGATTAATACTCTCCTTGCCCAGCCTGTCATTTTAGGTGGACAGCCATGTCTTGGTAGGTTTGCAGTTGTGCCATACTCTTTCCATTTTCTGATGATGGATTGAATAGTGCTCTGTGAGATGTTCAAAGCTTGGGATATTTTTTTTTATACCATAACCCTGCTTTAAACGTCTCTACAGCTTCATCCCTGACCTGTCTGGTGTGTTCCTTGGCTTTCATGATGCTGTTTGTTCACTAAGGTTCTCTAACAACCCTCTGAGGGCTGCACAGAACAGCTGTATTTATATTAAGAATAAATTACATACAGGTTAACGCTATCAACTAATTAGGTGACTTCTAAAGGCAATTGGTTCCACTAGATTTTAGTTAGGGGTATCAGAGTAAAGGGGGCTGAATATAAATGCAAAAGAGGAGACAAGCGGCGCCACTCTAAGTGCAGTATTTCGTATAAAAACGTTTAACCACTTACCAACTGGGCCACTTTTTTACATTTGGTGGTCACAAGCTAAAAACATTTTTTTTGCTAGAAAATTACTTAGAACCCCCAAACATTATATTTTTTTTTTTTCAAACACCCCAGAGAATAAAATGGCGATTGTTGCAATACTTTTTGTCACATGGTATTTCCGCAGCGGTATTTCCGCAGCGGTCTTTCAAGCGCGATTTTTTTGTAACAATTGTACTTTTTTGAGTTAAAAAATAAGACAACAGTAAAGTTAGCCCAATTTTTTTGTATATTGTGAAAGAGGATGTTACACCGAGTAAATAGATACCATACATGACACGGTTGAAAATTGCGCGCACTGGCAGAATGGCGACAGTGAGTATTTAAAAAGTTCAATAGGCAACGTTTTAAAAAATTTTTAACGGTTACCAGGTTACAGGTGCAGAGGAGGTCTTGTGCTAGAATTATTGCTCACACTCTGGCTATCACGGCGATACCTCACATGTGTTGTTTGAACACTGTTTTCATATGTGGGCGCGACTTACGTATGCGTTTTCTTTGCGTTTTTCAGATTGCCAAAAACGGCGATTCTGAATACTGTCCGTTTTTTTAAAATTGGCACCGTTAGTCACCGAGTAAACATGGCGTCGCTTCCGGAATTTGCCAAAGGGGACCAGATCGGAGCCGATTACGGCTTCTGTCAGGTCTCCTTCCAGCCGGCGGACGCGCCGGATCGTCGATCCGGTCTCCCAGTGGGACGGGAGGCTGGAGAAAGGCGACGGGAGGGGGGGGTGTCCCCTCCTGCCCCCTGGGATAACGACCGAGCGGCTCCCGAGCCGGATTGGTCTTTACCCCTGGATAGCCGACCGCCAGCTCTAAAAAATGATACCGGGATATAGCCTGCGTCTGCAGGCTATGTCCCTGTAGAGCCGCTCAAACCTGACCGCCTCCTATTTACGGGACTGGTCGGGAAGTGGTAATAATATTACACTCACATAGTGGAGGAGAATAAAAGCTCGTAAATCCACGTAGTCTGCCGAGGTCTGGGTGAAAAGCTGTCATCTATGGCGTTCCACATTGCCGGCCACGCTGATGGATTCCGAAGCTCTGGGTAGTGGGCAGGTGATCAGTCAGCTGGCGTCACCAAGGGAACGGAAGGCAGTGGTGGGCGTGGTCAAAGGCACGCATTTGGAGCCTGCATGCTCCTTCCTCAGGCCTCCATGAATACAAATGCACAGCACGTTTTTTTTTTTCCACATATTTGGAAAAATGTTGAAAACCATTTATCATTAACCTTCTACTTCATAATTATGTGGCACTTTGTGTTGGTCTATCACATACAATCACAATAAAATACATTTATGTTTTTGGTTGTAACATGGCAAAATGTGGAACATGTCAAGGGGTATGAATACTTTATCAAGGCACTGTATGTGCATAGCTTAACCCACTATCCCTAAAAATGAGGTGTCGACTCATTATTTTTTATATTTGTGAGTGAAGTGGATCATGCAGATACCTTCTGTATTAAGAAGGCTTTATTGTCCAATATATAACACATCAGAATAAGGAACACTCAGTGCCAGTTCCTGACTCATGCTGAGTTTGCCTATTTAGCAATAGGGAAATGGTCTTATACATTTGTTTTTTCCTCCTGAGAAGTTGCAGGAATGTTTCAAAGTAAAAGTTGTTAATGGTATTTGCAGAAAAAATGTTAATTCCTCGAACATCATGGGACATAGAGCAGGCTATATATTAATATACATACTGGGTTGTACGCCACCTATAGGTGAATGGACACTGGTAATTAAATAAAAAACAAACAGGAGGTTCCCCCTCCTATATAACCCCTCCCACACTGGGAGCACTTCAATTTTTTTGCCAGTGCCTTGAAGGTGGATGGTCACTTCTACAGCTCTGTGGAGCTTTTTTGCTGGTTCCCACACAGGTTCTTTTAGAATCAGGAACAGCCTTCATACCGGATCCATTTCAAAGGGCATTAAGCTAAGATAAATGGTACCCAGGCCTTGCTAAGAAGACAGAAGAAACTGTGAGGTTTTGCCTGTAAGTGACCATATATGGCTCTGGATCCTGCGTGTAGGTAAACCTGGAACAATGGACCAAAGTACGCCTCCAGGGTGCTATACAGGTCCAAGGGAGTGGACCCTCAGAATGGGTAACCGGTCCTTGAAGGTCCTTGAGATAAAGCCTGCTGTGATGGGTGAAGGTTGGGTCTGCAGTCTCCTCCAGGCCCTGCGGCGGGAATGGTGAGTAATCCCCAATGGGGATAATGTTACTGAACCCAGCTGGCTTCCTGCAAACATAGGAAAAAATTTGTTTACATTTTCCCTCCTTTTGCCTGCACTTTTTTTTTCTCACCACCAGAGGGCTCGGCTAGAAAGACAGTCATGCTTGGTCTTGCCTGCAGTTCCTGTGAAGCTACCACCAGGGAGATCCTGCGCCAGTGCTAATCTGTCTTTTCACTAGGCAAGTGAATGGACGATCGCAGGAAGTCAGAACAGGGCTGGAGAGCAGGCTAAAGATCCTCCTGGTGACACGTTAGTCTAGGGGTGAGAGCTGAGTCAGGCTGGGCAGGAAGCTGGTTTCAGAGAACGTGGGCAAAGCAGTGCATGCACTAGCAGCCATGGCTTCCAAGAAGCACAGGGGGGGGGGAGCGAAGCTGCCTGTAATAAGGCTAGAGGCACAGGTGTGTAACACAGCCCTTGCTGAGGCTAATCGGACCACTATTGCCATTGCTTCCCCTGAGAGACAAGAAGTGACCGGGCTATCTGAGCCGCTGCGGCTGTCTGGTATGGTAGTTGACCCCTCATCTGTTTCCTCACAGTATGTTACTAAAGATGACCTGTCGGCAGCCTTACTGAGCTTGGAAACCAGGATTGCTGGTATGATTGCTTCTACCACATAGGGTGAGAAGGGTGACAGGTCTCCTTCCCCTAACCCTCCGATTCTGGAGTGAGAATGGGTTGATGAGGGAGAGGAGGTAGCTACAGGGGATCTGGCCTATTCTTTTGCAGACACTAATGCTTCAGAGAGTCCTGAGCCAGAGGAATCCCCAAGGACACCTGCCTCTCAATCTCAGAGGCTGCTGATCCAGTTACTTACACACTAAGGTACGTGCAGCATTCAGGTTACCTCCAGCAGAGAGTCCTGTGGATCTGTATTCCTCCCTTGGGTCATTAAAATACCACAAGGTGCGCAGGGATTCGTTTTGCACCCTCTCCTTGAGAGGGTGATATATGCTGACTGGGTGCACCCAGACAGATTGTTTGTTCCTTATAATATATCCTATGCAGGAAAGCTTTTTGAAAGGGGGGAGTACCAGCTGTCCATGCAGCAGTCACATCCCTAAGTAAATCCCTGGCCTGCCGTGTTAATAATGCCCAGGTGTTAAGGACCCTTCAGATAAAAATCTGGAGTCCTTATTAAAGGCTTCTTTTTCCTTGGCTGGGCATCGGAGCTTATTTTTTTTACTGTTCTGGAGCAGCATAGAGGCCGCATTGGATGCATATGTGCTTGGCTCATCCTGCTTGGGCCTGGTTGCAGTTGAACAGGGGCATGCTTGCAAACTGGCTTAAACGCATGGTTACTAAAAAAGCATGTCTGCCTAAATGAATGTTTAGGAAAAAAAAAAGGTGAAACGGCACTCCACGGACAGTGATAAGCTTGCTGTTTATTGGTCAGGCAAATGCAGGTAAGATGTAGACGCGTTTCACTCATGCATTACGAGCTTAATCATTACTCAATGAATGTTTGCTGGAGCACCTGTTTGCTTAAACGCTTGTTTGCTTAAAACACATATGTTTGTTAAACATGGTTGTTAAAACACACACGGGCTAAAACACAGGGTTGCAAAGCAACACGTCGTATAGACTCGGGTCACATACAGGCTCGTGTTGCATAAACTTGTGTCGCATAGAAACTCGTGTCACATGGTGACGAGGGTCGCGTGGGCCTGTGTGTGGCATTAAAACTTGTGTCTGCATGGGCGCGTGTCTGCATAGGTCGCATGATGCATAGCACAAATGATGCAGAGACACCTGATGCCTTTGAATGCATGTTGTGCATAAACAGATGCCTGCTTACTTACATAGGCACGTTTTGCATAAACACATGCCTGTTTGCTTACTACTCTAACCTATCACGGTCCAGAGACAAGGCCTATTCTAGATTTCAAGGTCCTAAACCTTTTTCTTGTGGTATGGCCATTCTGCATTGAATCAATCCGCTCAATGATCGCCACGCTCCAGGAAGGAGATTTTTTGGCATCAATAGACATCAAGGATGCATATTTGCCTGCGCCAATTTTGCTACCTCAACAGAGGTTGTTTTGCCTTTTGCGATAGAAGAACGACGCTACCACTTCTGGCTCTGCCATTCAGGATCGCAATAGCTCCCTGAATCTTCATAAAGATTCTGGCTCCAGTGCTGAGCCTTCTAGGGTCACGAGTGGTCCTAATAATGGGATGCCAGGACAACCTCTTGTTCAGAGATCAGTCTCGGTGCAGACTCGAGCAGAATGTGACCCTAACAATCCTGGAAAGCAGGGGTTTGGTCATGTATGTAGGGTATTCCTTACTAGACCCAGTTCAGTCTCTGGAATATCTAGGTCCATAGCTAGATACAGTCCAAGCAAAGATACTCTCGCCGCTGAGAGGATCAGTGACCTCAAGGCTCTGGTAAGCCAGGTGAGGGCGATGAGACCCTCATCATTCGGTTCACCTCTGTGTGAGGCTACTAGGGAAGATGGTAGCCTCTTTTGAGGCAGTTCCCTATGCACAGTGTCACTCCAGGGTGCTTCAGTGCAACATCCTGGCAGAGTGGAACAGACAATTGCAGACTTCGGATTCCTGCATATCCTTATCTCCCAGGGCTCGATGGAATCTCATCTGGTGGTTAGTAAACCAGAATCTGTCTCAGGGCAGATCTTTTCTTCCAGTGTCTTGCAAGATTGTGACCACAGATGCCAGTCTTGTAGGCTGGGGAGTGGTCATGGGAGACTCCACGGTCCAGGGGAGATGGTCCTTGGTGGAGCAGAGATTGCCCATAAACCTCCTAGAGCTACGAGCTATTTGGCTAGCTCTGAGGGATTGGACATCCAGGTTGCAGGGCTAACCTGGTAAGGGTACAGGCCAACAAGACCAAGGCAGTGGCAAGTTTGCAAGACTCTCTGCAGTTCACATCCCAGGCGTGGGAAAATTGGAAGGCGTACCTCTCAGCCACCAATAGATACACCCGGGAGAGTGTTCACTGCAGCCCAAAGTGTTTCGGGAAATTTGCCTGCGCTGGGGAATGCCAGAGGTTGATCTACTGGCATCCCGATTCAACAACAAAGTCCAGCTGTTTGTGTCATGATCAGGGGATCCTTGGGCTATAGGAGTAGGGGCTCTGGTGATTCCATAAGCCCAGTTCTCCTTGATTTATGCCTTCCCCCCCCAATCTCTCTGCTACCGCATCCCTTGCGCAAAATTCGAGGGGAGGGGCGGCGACAATCATTCTGGTGGTGCCAGATTGGGCCAGGAGGCCTTGCTACCCAGAGATAATGAGGTTAATGGTGGACAGGCCTTGGCAGCTTCCGGTCCGATCCGATCTACTCTCTCAGGGTACTATATTCCACCCGAATTTACGTGCACTAAGCTGACGGCATAGCGATTGGAGCCACGGTATTGAGAGATCCTGGGGTTTTTGGGCCCTGTGTTATCTACAATGGTAAACGCTAAAAAGCTAATCACCAGGAGGATTTATCACAGGGTCTGGAAGGCTCACATTGCGTGGTGTGAGGCCAGGAAATGGCATTCCCGCATGTGATTGGTAAAGTGCTAGCCTTTCTTCAAGCAGGAGTAGACTTGAAGCTGGTTTTAACTACAATCAAAGGACAGGTTTCTGCCTTGTCCATATGTTTTCAGAAGCTACATAGTTACATAGTTACATAGTTTGTCAGGTTGAAAAAAGACACAAGTCCATCCAGTTCAACCAAAAAAAAAAAAAAAAAATGTATATACATATATACACATATACACATACAACCAAATAATCCCATATACAATCCTTCACCCACAGTTGATCCAGAGGAAGGCAAAAAACCCCAGCAAAGCATGGATCCAATTTGCTATAACAGGGGAAAAAATTCCTTCCTGATTCCCCGAGAGGCAATCGGATTCACCCTGGATCAACTTTACCTAAAGATGTTGGTACCCAGTTATGTTATTTACATTAAGGAAAGAATCCAGGCCTTTTTTAAAGCAACCAACCGTGCTGGCCAAAACCACCTCTGGGGGGAGTCTATTCCACATTTTCACAGCTCTTACTGTGAAGAAACCTTTCCGTATTTGTAGATGAAATCTTTTTT
>BLSH010538127.1:183891-207465 GCA_018402905.1 Glandirana rugosa
TGTCGTGCGTGGTGTACATCTCTCACGTTACCCGAGAAGAGGCCACTCCTCCCGACTCTTATTTTTCTTCCATTGTACTATAGACTGTTTTGGTTTAAGTTTAGGGTATCTGTCCCTCCGTTAGATTGGCCTCCATTGTCGGCTCATTGGGGGACATCTGTTCAGGACTAGTTCCTCACTTTTCGGTTCCGTAGACTTTTATACATCTGTTCCATCTTTGTACAGGAACCTGTTTTTGTCTAAGTTAGGGTACCTGTCCCTCCTTTAGATTGTCCACCATTGTCTACTCAATGGGGAACTTCTTTCCAGGACTAGTTCCTCGCTCTCATTAACCACTACTCTCTGAATTCGGTCTTTTAGCCAGTTTTCTATCCATTTACAAATTGATCTTTCCAAGCCTGTAGACTTTACCTTACACATTAGCCGTGTGTGGGGCCTTTGACTTCTCGCTCCTTGATCAGGACCTTTCTTCAAGGGGTAACTCATCTGTTACCACCTGTTAGATTTCCTCCCTGTCCATGGGATTGAATCTGTTTTTGTCCAAGGACATGTTTCTACCTTGTCTACATATTTTCAGATGCCTTGGCTTTTCACTCCTTGATCAGGACTTGTCTACAGGGGGTTACTCGGCTGTTACCTCCGGTTAGATTGCCTCCCTGTCTATGGGATTTGAATTTGGTTTTGTCAGATATCATGTTACCTTCTTTTTATTCTCAGCCCTCCTCACCGGAGAAGAGCCCATTGCACTCTCTACATGTGGTGCGTGCTGTTAAGATCTATCTGAAGAGATCTTCAGATATCAGTAGGACCGATGCCTTTTTTGTTGCCTGAATGCCCTAGGAAGGGTCAAGCGGCATCCAAGGCAGCTGTTTTTCACTGTGGATTAGCCAGGTGATTACTCAAATTTATGATTAAAGGGGGAGAGCTCTTTCCACCAGGAGATAGGGACCTCCTGGGCTTCTGCCACCAGACGTCGGTGGCACAGATTGTGAGGCTCCTACATGGTCCTCAATACATACATACATTCACTACATTCTATCTGTTGGATGCTAGAACAGTGGAGGATTCTGCTTTTTGGCCACAGAATATTAAGGGCTGCGGTTTAATTGGAATTGTGTTTCCCTCCCCTCAGGCATTACTCTGGGACGTCCCAGTATGTATATGAATATATAGCCTGCTCTGTGTCCCATGATGTCTGAGAAAGAAAATTGGATGTTTTATACATACTTACCTGTAAAATCCATTTCTTTCTAAGGACATCACGGGACACAGAGGTCCCTCCCCTCTCTGTCTTTGTGGAGATCATTGCTTGCTACAAAACTGAAGTGCTCCCAGTGTGGGAGGGATTATATAGGAGGGGGAACTTCCTGTATGTTTATTTCATTACTAGTGTCCATTCACCTATAGGTGGTATATAATCCAGTATGTATGTATATGAATATATAGCCTGCTCTGTGTCCCGTGATGTGCTTAGAATGAAATGGATTTTACAGGTAAGTATGTATAAAAAATCCAATTTTTGCTTGTTGAGGTGCCCTTGCGCATAACATGTCAGATTCTGTTTAAACTCTTGCTGATGCCATCTGCCATCTTAATGCAGAACAGCGGAGTTCCTGATCATTTGACCACTGTGATTGGTTGTTATAACAGTCACATGACTGGTAGCCCATCTCACAAGTAGTTTCTACATTTGTAAATGACCATCAGATATCTTCAGATACTGAGTGTTCTAGGTTAAAGGGTAATAAAGGACCAGGGCTGGTACAAGGGGATGTGGGTGGGTAGAATGAGTGTCAGCTGTATCGAGCACTGTTCTCATACAGAAAGGGGCAGTGCACTGCAAACCACATGCAAGAGAATTTGTTCACAAAATACCCCAGTTCATAGAATGCGCTGCAACCTGCAGCACCCATCATTGTCTCCCCCAACAGTCCTAATTGCTCACCCTAGGACACCGTATGGAATGCACCTGCTTGTCTCTCAAGCCCTGACCTGATCCAGCTCCCAACCTCTACTATGCTGTGCTGTAGACGTGCCCTGCACCCAGCAGCGCGGTTTTACTGAAACAGAAAGTCAGAGACGTTAGCCAGGTACAATGAATGTGTGGTTTTGTGTATGGATGTGTTTGGATGCACATGTTTGTATGTGTGTGTGTGTGCATGTATGTGGGTGTGTACAGTGGGTATAGAAAAGAATCACTCGCCTTTAAAATAATCACATTTTGTTGCTTTGCAGCCCGAAATTAAGATGGGTACAGTTTTTGTTTTATCCAGTTGTATTTACTCAGTGCAACTTATGCCATCCAAGTGAAAGAGATAACACCAACATGTCAGGGAAAAAAAAAACAGAATGACGGAGTTGGAAAAAGAATCCCCCCCACCCCCTCCTAAAATTGACTTGTAAACTCAATCAGGTATAGCTAATCACCTTCTCAATGGCACACAAAGCTATTTGATTTTCAACTGTCATCATTTTCATGCTTGGCATGAGAAGAGCTTAACTGGAGCGTTTCAGTCCCTGGTAGTGCAAACCGTCAACTATGGGTGAAACTGTCAAAAGATCTCTGGGATAAAGTTCTGGAAAGGCACAAGGTAGGAGATGGATTCAAACAAATTTCAAAGGCTTTTTCAAAGCCTAGAAGCACAGTGGAGTCTATTATTAAGAAGTGGAAGGTATTTGGTACAACACAGAGCCTCCCTGCTCCAAACTGGAATTCAAGAGTCAGGAGGAAACTGGTCAGAGAGGCTACCAAGAGGTCTACAGCAACTCTGAAGCAGTTGCAGGAATTTATGACAAAGAGTTGTCATTGTGCGCATGTGAAAACAATTTCACAAATTCTCCACAAATGTGGCTTTTATGGGAGGGTTGCAAGAAAAAAGCCACTCCTCAAGAAAGGCCACATGCATTCACGACTGAGCTTTGCCAAAACGCACCTTGAAGATTCTGTGGCCACATGTGTTATGGTCAGATGAGACTAAAATTGAATTATTTGGCCTCAACACCAAACGATAGGTCTGGTGGAAATCCAATACAGCTCACCATCCAAATAGTACCATTCGTACAGTAAAGCATGGAGGTGGTGATATCCTATTATGGGAATGACTCTGCAGCAGGAACTGGAGCACTTGTCAGGATATAAGGAAAATGGATGGGGCAAAATACCATCAAGTTCTTGAGGAAAATGTGCTGCCCTCTGCCTGAAGTTGTCAATGGGAAGAAGGTTTATCTTCCAACATGACAATGAAACAAAAATGACCACACAGTGGTTGACGGAGAAAAAGGTGAATGTCCTTGTATGGCCTAGTCAGAGCCCAGACTTAAAGAGGAAGTAAACCCAGATGGGGTTTACTTCCTCTGTATTCCCCTGTAAAGTAGATGCATAATGGGCTACTATGCATCGCATAATAGCCCATTATGTGTCACTTACCTGGAAACGAAGCCTGCGATGTCCAGCGCTGTCCCCTGTGCTGGCCGCATCAATCTTCAGCCCCTCTTCCTTCCGGGGCCGTGACTCAAGCTCTGTGACTGACCAGAGTCGCGTGACATCACTCCCACGCATGCGCGTGGGAGCCGCCAGTCACGGCACGATCACTCACTGCGCATATCTCCTGAACCGTGCAGGTTTGGGAGATATGCAGGGCACCTACAGGTAAGCCTTATTATAGGCTTACCTGTAGGTTAAAGTGGTTGTCACGAGTTGACAACCACTTTAAGCCCCATTGAAAATCTGTGCATTGACTTGAAGACGGCAGTCCACAAATGGTCACCATCAAATTTAACTGAACTTGAGCAGTTCTGAAAAGAGTGGGCAAATATTGTCTAGATGTGCAAAGTTAGTAGTTTAACCACTTCAGCCCCGGAAGGATTTCCAGCTTTAGGACCGGAGCCCTTTTTGCGATTCGGCGCTGCGTCGCTTTAACTGACAATTGCGCGGTCGTGCGACGTTGTACCCAAACGAAATTTGCGTCCTTTTTTCCCCACAAATAGAGCTTTCTTTTGGTGGTATTTGATCACCGCTGCGTCATTTCTGATCGCCGCTATAAACAAAAGAAGAGCAACAATTTTGCAAAAAAACCCAAATTTCTTACTTTTTCCTAAAATACAAATCCAAAAAAAAAAAAAAAAAAAATTTTTTTCACCGTTTTTGGCAGATTTATATTCTTCCTCATATTTGCGATAAAAAAAAATCGCAATCGGCGTTTGATTGGTTTGCGCAAAAGTGGTCGAGTTTACGGATGATGAGAATTCATTTTTGGGGTTTTTATTTTTTTTTATTTTTTACTAATAATGGCGGCAATCTGCGATTTTTTTGCGGTACTGCGATATTGCGGCGGACATGTCGGAACATTTTGACACTTTTTTGGGACCATTGGCATTTATACAGCGATCAGTGCTATAAAAATGCACTGATTACTGTGTAAATGCCATTGGCAGTGAAGGGGTTAACCTGCAGGGGGCGCTCTAAGGGTTAACTATGTTCCCTGGGCGTGTTCTAACTGTATGGGGGATGCCCTATCTGGGGAAGGGAAGTGGTCACAGCCTTCACGTACAGGAAGGCTGTGATCACAGCCCTTCCCCCACACACAGAGCGGAGGTCCGTGTTTACATACACGGACCTCCGCTCATTCGCTCCGGGGGGGCCATCGCGGGTGGCCGGCGGCAATCGAAGCCGCCGCACCCGCTCCCTGGCCCCCCCTGGACACTGAGCGCGCGGGCGCGCCTCCGGCGGCGCGGGCGCGCTCACTAAACTCGTTCCCGCAGCCGCCGTCGTATGACGGCGATTTGCGGGAACGAGCCACTTTGCCGCCGTCAGATGCCGATCGGCGGTCGGCAAGTGGTTAACAAGATACTGACACAAGGGGATGATACTTTTTCCAACTCTGTGATTCTGTTTAATTTTTAAAAAAATTCTGACCTGATACTGTTATATCTTTCTGGGATGTTATAAGTTGCACTGAGTAAATACAGCTGGATAAAACCAAAACTGTGTCTTTCTTCATTTCAGGCTGCAAAGCAACCGTTGTAAAGGCCTGACATATGCCTGACAGCTGTAGTACTTTTAGTCCTGACCCCTGTACTCTATATGTTGTTCACTCCTGTCCTCTGCACTCTCTCTGGGAGTATGACAATCTGGCCTGGATAATACGATTGGGCAAGCCACGCCCATCAGAGGAGAGGGGTGCAGTATGGCACCTTTGTTTCCGGCGCTGCACATGACACTTGTGAGCAATGTTTGGTGCCTGAGCAGCTGATTATTTATTTTTTGTATTCCAGGTTTGGTTTTGAATTCTTTATATTTCCTTTGCAGGATGGCAATACTGAAACTACTAAAGTTGACATGCTGCGTCTGGCTCTTGCTCGAAATCTAGCACGTGCCATTGTAAAAGAAGGAACACTTCAAGCCTAGATAGAAAGTAGATAATCCTGTTGCATTTCCTGTACAGACTGTTTTTTCAAATAAAACACTTTTTGCAAATTTGTTATCCTGTACATATGGCTCTAAGACAAATATGTCCATAAATACTTCCACAGTTATAACAGGAATGTATTATACTGTTGTACTGTATGTTATATACTATTTTTTAAAAACATTAAAAAGAAATCTTCTGTATTGGCTGGATTCTTGTATGGTCACTAAAGTGTTTTTGGGATGACATTCTCCAATACCTGTAGGTAGAAGATCCTGCCTAATTTTTCTCATGGGATGTACACTGTTATGTGTGTGCTCAAAATTCTTGAATTGGGCTGTTTTTAACAGTCTGAGTAAGGAAGATAATAACATGAACTAAACAAAGCCTTTCCCAGTTACAGAGCTCTCTGAATGGCAAATGATCATGTGAAAAAAATCTTTGGACCTTACCAATTTTACTAGCACACGTAGGATGATTTTGCAAAGAACAAAAGACATCAGTTGTTTAAAGTGCATTTTCTTTCTCATCCATTGAGGGACACAGTTGGGCCCCTTTCACACTTATGCGACTTTTCCTCCAACTTGGGACTGCAAAGTCGCATGACAAGTCATTCCCCATGATTTCCAATGAGTACCATTCATATCTGTACGACTTCCAGTCACGCCGACTTCAAAATAGTCCCTGCATTACTTTGTTACTTTGGTGCAACTTGAGGTCCATAGAATTCAATGGTAAACCCTCAAAATCGCATGTAAATCGCACCTGAATAATATACAGGGTGGGCCTTTTATATGGATACACCTTAATAAAATGGGAATGGTTGGTGGTATTAATTCCTGTTTGTGGCACATTAGTATATGTGAGGGGGGAAACTTTTCAAGATGGGTGGTGACCATGGCGGCCATTTTGAATCCAACTTTTGTTTTTTCAATAGGAAGAGGGTCATGTGACATCAAACTTATTGGGAATTTCACAAGAAAAACAATGGTGTGCTTGGTTTTAACGTAACTTTATTCTTTCATGAGTTATTTACAAGTTTCTGACCACTTATAAAATGTGTTCAATGTGCTGCCCATTGTGTTGGATTGTCAATGCAACCCTCTTCTCCCACTCTTCACACACTGATAGCAACACCGCAGGAGAAATGCTAGCACAGGCTTCCAGTGTCCATAGTTTCAGGTGCTGCACATCTCGTATCTTCACAGCATAGACAATTGCCTTCAGATGACCCCAAAGATAAAAGTCTAAGGGGGTCAGATCGGGAGACCTTGGCGGCTATTAAACTGGATTGGTCGTCGTGGGCCAGTTGAATGGCCCCCAAGGTCTCCCGATCTGACCCCCTTAGACTTTTATCTTTGGGGTCATCTGAAGGCAATTGTTTATGCTGTGAAGATACGAGATGCGCAGCACCTGAAACTACGGATACTGGAAGCCTGTGCTAGCATTTCTCCTGCGGTGTTGCTATCAGTGTGTGAAGAGTGGGAGAAGAGGGTTGCATTGACAATCCAACACAATGGGCAGCACATTGAACACATTTTATAAGTGGTCAGAAACTTGTAAATAACTCATGAAAGAATAAAGCTACGTTAAAACCAAGCACACCATTGTTTTTCTTGTGAAATTCTCAATAAGTTTGATGTGTCACATGACCCTCTTCCTATTGAAACAACAAAAGTTGGATTCAAAATGGCCGACTTCAAAATGGCCGCCATGGTCACCACCCATCTTGAAAAGTTTCCCCCCTCACATATACTAATGTGCCACAAACAGGAAGTTAATATCACCAACCATTCCATTTTATTAAGGTGTATCCATATAAATGGCCCACCCTGTAGATGCTATTTCTGTATGACTTTGTAATATGTTTTTATTGTGGCAAAGTTGCAACAATGTCGGACCAAAGTCTTACTGATCCCAAATCGCCGTAAAATGCACGTCAAAATTGCGTCGCACAAGTGTGAAAGGGGGTTCAATCTGTCTTTCTGTTTATAAGAGATTTGTAAAGGACATTAACACCCTGAATGTACCCAGGTGCAAAAAAGGGAGTGGTCACTGGTGCAACTGACAAGAGAAAAATAAATAAATGGGTAAGGAGTGATAAACAAATGAAGGGAGTCTTTTTAGTCCTAAAGAAAAGTCAATAAAAGTCACTGTGGCATGAAGTTCACATTATGGCAGCGCCAGCAGTCTCTTCCAAACAGGATCTGGGGAGGCTTCCACCAGCAAACCATGTATAAACAGAGAAAAGCGCCACTACCTTATGGGGCCGTACACACGATCCAAAAATCGGACGACAGATTGTCAGTTTTTCTTTGCATGCTAGTCGCATATAGAAAATGCAGTTTACTAAAGCGATGAAAATTCTCGTACGACAGAATAAAATATCGGAAGTGATCTTGTGTTGTGTATTTGTATTTTCGAACCACAACTGTACTGATTAAATGAAAATTGTGCAATCTGGTATTGTACAAGAAAAACTTTCATACAAGAAAAACCTTCAAAGCTGTGCCCTAACGATCAGATTATTGTACGAACAGTTCTAAAGCGGTATTTTCTTCCAATTTTCAGATTGTGTGTACGGGCTGGCCACACAGTGAAGCATTTATTAAGACATATTGGTGAAATGAAAAACAATAAATATGCGCCCATGGTATAGTCAAAAGGTGGCTACAGTGAGGGCTTTTAGTGATCGCGCACCCCCTGCGGTGTGCGGCCAGTGCGCTCTGTGATCATCAAGTCCTGCAAACTCGGTTGATCACAGAACAGGGTAAAAGGCCAATCACAGAGGCACTTTAACAATGACAGCTGATCACGGAAGTAAACAGAAGCCAGTTATTGGCTTTTTATCACCGCACAATCAGCGTGAGAAGATAGCCGTTAACCGGCTTCTGTTACAGGGACATCTGTCCCAATCTGTGCCCGCCAGTGCTGCTAATCGGTGCCAACCAGTGCCACCTATCAGTGCCTCATCATCAGTGCAGCCTCATCAGCGCACATCAGTGAAGGAGAAGAATTACCTGTTTGCAAAAGTATGAAAAATGTTCTTGTTTTCTGTTTTTTCAAAATTTTCGGTCTTATGTTTCTTTAGCAAAAAATAAAAAACCCAGTGGTTATTAAATACCACCAAAAGAAAGCTCTATTTGTGTGAAAAAATTCTAAAAATTGAGTTAGGGTATAGTGTTGTATGACCACGCAACTGTCATTTAATGTAAGACCGCCCTGAAAACTGACAATTGGCCTGGGCAGGAAGGGGGTGTAAGTGCCCAGTAAGCAAGTGGTTAAAAGATATTAAAAAGTGTATCAATAGGTTTCCAGCAGGTGACAACCTTCCATGTGCCTGCCACACTTCCTTGCTGTCCACAGTAGTTCTTATCCATGTGATATACACATTAAGTCTGCTGCCCCTGCTGGCTCTTCCTGGTCAACTTCCTGGTTCCAAGCACCTTACATTACATTCACGCGGAGGGGCTTGCTCACCATTGACCACCTGGAAGGTTGCCACCTGCTGGAGACCTATTGATACGCTTTTTAATGTCTTTTAACCACTTGCTTACTGGGCACTTATACCCCCTTTCTGCCCAGGCCAATCTGGAACTGAGATTCCTCTACAAAAATGCTTTTTTAAATCTTTTGGCAATTACTTTCCTGTCTGACACAGCTTTTTCCAAATTGTCCCTAACTGAAATTTAAGTTATATTTCCACTTTTGCATTCAAATAGCATAGCTAAAAAAAATAAATAAGTATATACAGTGCCTTGAAAAAGTATTCATACCTCTTGAAATTTTCTACATTTTGTCATGTTACAACCAAATGCATAAATGTATTTTATGTTTCAATATTTTTATTCTAGTATAACAAATAAGATAGTTAACATAGCACATCATACTTCATGTGATATACATACGTGACAAATGGTTGACAAAATAAACCACACATGTCGGGTAAAAAGAGGTTTACGCCCTGCAGCAATGGATATTTTTGTTTATATGGATAACAGACCCATGGATACTAAAGATATTTTTCTTCCGTTGAACAATGTGCGCATAAAGTTCTTGACCAGAATTTTAAAAATCTCAAGAATACACTTGATAAAAAAATTAGAGTATGGTGGGATATTGCCACATTGGAACAGTATGCTAGACATAAAATGGCTCCCAGACATCTGCGGTGGGACTTAGGCCCAAATGATCGTCTGGAAGCAGCGGATCTAGATACTGAATGGTACAAGTTCTTTAATCTTAGTGAACACAAATTAATTGATCTCATTATTAAAAGAAGAAAAATTAAATTGGGGTTGTTAGAAGAAAAATTTGTTGAATTAAAAACACTACTTACACCATTAAAGGACACTAGTGAATATAAAGAAAAAATGCACAGGTACAGAAATATTTGGAAAAATTGGTCAGAGACACAAAAAACTAAAAAAAATACCAGAGGGATCTTAAAGATTATAAAAATAACACAGTATATGGCAGTCTAGATTAGAGGTGAATCTCCCACCCCTGTGAATGAATCCTCGGTGGATTCATCATCACAGTATAATTCCAACCCTAGGCCCATTCCCAACACTCCAAGGGTCAAAATGACCCAACATCACCCCCCCCACCGCTGATACCTTGTGGTAGGGGACCCCCGAAACCGAAAGGGGGACAACAACAACCCCTTAGAACTTCTAGGACCCCTTTATACGAGGAGCAAGGTGGATATCCTGACTATGGTCAGATGGATGATTATAGAGTGCCTACCTTTAATAGGTTTGATCCCCTATATCAGGGTATTTGTCCTCGGAGAGGGTCTAATCCACCAAGGGGTTTTTTCAGGAGAGGCCACGGGGACTCCCAAGGAGAGGTGGGTGGATACCCAGAGGACATAGAGGGTTCAAAGGAGGCAGGGGGAATTGGAGGGGCCAGGCATACTCCCAAGGTCCAACATGGACACCCAATCCAATCGTCCAAACCCCACCAGCAATACACAATGGCAGCATTGGAACCTTCCCAACTGAAGGGATAAGGACCCACAAATAAATACAGAGGTAGACGAGGTAAGGAATTTTTAATTTGAGTGGAGAAGTTTTCACACAAAATTAACTCAAAGTCTTAGAACTAGGATTGAAGTATGCCCCTGAGAAGGACATTAGTAGGTTCGAGGCACACATAGATACTGAGAAATTTGTTAGGAAACTCAGTATAAAAATTTTTTTGCAGGTAATCCTTCTAAAAACATAGTGGAATCTAATGATTACGAAGACAGTGGACTGAGATATCAATCTACATTTAATCCCAAAAAATCATTCAACAATTTCTTGGAGCTTTTTCAAAAATATGGTACAGGGGGAAATTAGAATTATGAAAACCGAGAGGTAAAAATAAAGGTAACCTATAAACAGGAATAGAAGCATTAGAAAAGAGAAAAGATATAGCTATAAGGGCAGCTCAAAAGGGGGAGGGATAGTGATACTAAATAGGGACGACTACATTAGTGAACTAAACAGGTTAGTAAATGACACTCAGATGTACAAACAAAGAATAACCCCACAAATAAATTGAGAGCCTCATTATTAAAGAAGGTAAAAAATGCCCAATGTCAGGGTATTATTACAAAAAAAGAGGCCCGTTGCCTAGTTCCTGATGCCCCAAAGATACCGATAATATACCAACTACCAAATATACACAAAAATATAGAAACCCCCCCCCCCAGCAGACCCACAGTTAGCAGTATCAACTCTCTATTCTCTCGAGTGGGGGAATACATAGACCATTTCTTGCAACCCATAGTACCAATTTTCCCTTCATATCTCAAAGACAGTAAACATCTAATAAACATTTTGAAGGATACTCTGGTTAGTAATGATACCCTGATCGTTACTATAGCTTTGAATCACTTTACACCAGTTTGAAACAGACAGATGTCTTGGCCACAGTTAGACATAGTTTGAATACTTAGTCGAATTTAAAAACTGCACAAAAAGAGTTTATACTAGACCTACTCCATTTAGCAATGTCGAATAATTATTTTTGGCACGAGGGAGCCCATTATAAACAAATAAAAGGGGTAGCGATGGGGGCAAAGCATGCCCCCAGCGCAGCCAATATTTTGATGAGCCAATGGGAAGAGACTAACATATATGGTGTTGCTAGACCAGAGATTTTATTGTATAAAAAATATATAGACGTCATATTAATTTTGTGGGATGGCCATAGGGAATCCTTGGGTTTGTTCCTAGAAGGATTAAAATACAACTGTTTTGGTCTCAGTTTCACTGGAAATTACAGTCCAGATGAGCTGAGTTTTTTGGACCTTGTCCTTATGAAAGTTGCCAATAGGATTAGGACAAAAACACATTTCAAAACAACTGACAGAAATAGTTTTATACCAACAGCAAGTTGTCATCACCCTTCCTGGATAAGAGGAATCCCTAAGGGGCAGCTATGTCGTATTAGGGGAAATTGTGATGAGCCGGAAAATTATAAACAATCAGAAATCCTAATAGAAAGATTTAAATAGAAAGGATATTGTGAACGTCCACTTAGACAGGTCCAAAACCAAATACTAGCGAGGGACAGGGAGAGCCTATTATATGACAGGAACAGATCTGGTTCCTCTGAACACACACTAGCATTCATCACCAACTATGGACGTGAGTATAGAGAGCTAGAGCGTATAATCAAAAAGCATTGGCCTATACTCATGAGGGATAAAACCCTCTCTGGCCTACTCCCTAGTCACCCTAGGTTTGTTTATAGGCGAGCAACAAACCTTAGGAATCGCCTTTCCCCTAACGTATACAACCCACCAAAAAGAAGTCCTACTTTTCTGGATTTGAAAGGGTTCTACTACTGCAATAGGTGTAAAGTATGTAAGACCACTAAGAAGGATAGTAGAAGAGTTGACACCTTCAAGTCCTTCAGTACAGGAGTCACATACAATATCAGGAAATGAATCACATGTTGTAGCTCTTATGTCACATATATGGTAACCTGCCCATGCGTGTTGGTACCCGCATCAATGAACATCTCAATAATATTAAGAAAGGCTTTCCAAAGCACACTCTTTCAAATCATTTCAGATTGTACCATGATCAGAATCCTCGCTTAGCCAAATTTTTTGGTATTGACAAAATTGAACCACATTGGAGAGGCGAGAACAGAAAATTTCTAGAAATGAAACGGAGTGGATTTACAAGCTTAACACTCTGCAACCTACTGGAATTAATGCAGATATAGATCTTAATAGCTATATATCTAATTATTGATTGCTATGCGAACTTGTAATTACTAACTTAGCAGTTTTCATGTCAATCGATTTAAGATTAAATTTATTAACAATTCATATTAGACTTGGGCAGAGTGATTCTTTTTAGTGATTCGAATCATTTGAATCAGTTCAGTGAAATGATTCAAATCACTGAATCGACTCACGACTCATTTCCCCCAAGCTAAAATTAAGACTCATGAACTTCAGTCCTGTGATACACTCGGTCAGTAAAGTCAACATATTAGATGTTAAATAACTTTATTTTGCTGCAATAACTGTTCTCTGCAATACAGAAAAAAAGAAGAAAAAAAACCCGTACCTTGAATTATACAAAAACCATTAAAAAATAAAGTTTAAATGGATCCTGACCTGAAGCACTGCTGTGCAAATCACATGCGATGTCTATGCAATGCAAATTCAGCCATACAGATCTGTATGGCTGAATTTGCATCACATTCGGACCAAACTTGTGCAGGACCTTTTTTTTGGTCTGCACCAGAATTGGATTGCATGGGTTTTCACACTCATGCGTTCTGATTCCAGTCTGAATTGACAGTTTGCACTGCGATATGCGAACTGATATGGGGTGTCATTAATTTTTTTTTTTTTATTGTAATTCCTTTATTGAACCATAGGTTGCATTATACATAACAGACCAAGAGTATTTCAGGGTGTCATTAACTTTGTATTGGCACTCCCAGCGGCTTGCATAAGGCAGTGTGTGAACTGCCTGCGAATCAGGTGCGATGCAGGAATGCAGTGGGTTTGCAGGGTTTACCACATAATGACACCAATTGTGAACAGAGCCTCATTCAGAAACTTCTCACAGCAGCTCATGAATCTAATGTGCTCTGATGAGTCATTCATAAACTTAGGAGCCATGCTGCTGCTTCACACAACTCATGAATCGAATGTGCTCTGATGAGTCAGTTAAACTCAGGAGTTATAGGTTGGCTCACACAGCTCACGAGTCACTCATCGATTCAGGAGTTATAGGTTGGCTCACACAGCTCACGAGTCACTCACTGATTCAGGAGTTATATGTTGGCTCACACAGCTCATGTTACAAAACAGAATGTTGATACTTAACCACCTCCCACCCGGCCACTGCATATATACGGCTGGGTGGGAGCTTCCCCGTTCTGACAGGAGGTGTATTTACGTCCTGCAGAACGGGAGCTCCCAGCGCGGCCACGCGCCGCGCTGCTGCTGGATCCTGTGATCATTATGATCACAGGATCCAGCTGAGCAGAGATCGGGATACGGGCGCAGTGACTGGCCCTCCCGATCATGTGACGGCTGTGTCCAATCACAGCCATCACATTGTAAACAGAGACGAACGTCTCTGTGACAGTTCTCCCCCCCACCGAGCTCTGATTTCATGCAGAAAGCTGTCACAGATCGCCCTCCACACAGTGCACCAAGCACACTGATACCCCTGTACCCATACACATAAGTGTCCCCATAAAACAGCCCCCAAAACATCTGTATGACCCCCATCACATCTGTCACCATACACAAAACATCTGTCACAGTCCCCAAAACATCTGTATGTCCCCGTCACATCTGTCTGTCCGCCAACACCAAATAAACTCCGATTTGGGTTATTTTTACCAAAGAAATGTAGCAGTATCATTTTTGGTCAAAATTTATGAAAAGAAATTACTTATTTGCAAAATTTTATAACAGAAACGCAGAAAAATGCATTGGTTTTTTTTTTCCAGTCTTTTTTTAATTTATAGCGCAAAAAATAAAAAAACCCAGGGGTGATTAAATATCACCAAAAGAAAGCTCTATTTGTGTGAAAAAAATGATAAAAATTTCATATGGGTACAGTGTCGCATGACCGCGCAATTGTCATTCAAACTGCAACAGCGCTGAAAGCTGAAAATTGGTCCGGGAAGGAAGGGGGTTTAAATGCCCAGTATTGAAGTGGTTAATGTTGATACTTCTGTGCTCTCTCTCTCGTTCTTTCACAGACTGGACTGGCTGCTGCCTGCCTCACACATAGACATCATACAAAAGAGAATCTTGTATGCTCTGTAATTTATTTGGAGACTTGATGGCTCACACAGCTCATCCTGTTATATCTCATTATGCAAATCATGAGCTGAGGCTGCTGTTTTCAGCTCCCTCTCTACTCATCCTGAAAGGGGAGGATCTTTGACAATGAGTTGAATCTGATTCACTTTCATGATTCAAACTCTGCAGTGAGTTGAGTCACTGATTCGATTCAGTGATTCACTAGCCAAGCCTAATTCATATGTTATGGATTTGGCCTTGTGAGTTGTAAAGAATCCTCCCAAATACACTCATTAGCGATCCCTATTATCTGGTTACCTTTCCAATTGAATTATCATATTCCTCCACTAGAGGAAGTGTTTATATTGATATTTTTTTAGGCTCCTTTCACACCGGAGCCGTCCAAGCATTAGCGGTAAAACACAGCTAATCAGCGGCATTTTACCGCTAGTTATAGCGGCGCTATAAAAAGCAAAAGCGCCTGAAAAAACGCCTTGGTGTGAAAGGGGTCTTATAGTTTAAAATCTCTTTACAAAATGTTATATCTCTCCACTAGGGGGAGTTGTTCCATATATTACCTCTATATTAAATTTGTGTTACCTACTTTTAAATATTTTATTGACATTTGTTTTTGAACAAGGCATACCATCCCCTTACACGTGGCTGATATTGTATCTGCTTGAGGAAATTGCGGAAGCTCTTTGTGTGTAATTGGATTGGTTCTCATAGTGAGCGGTGTGTATATATAAAGGAGGGGACGTACCATGTCACGTGACCCCCTGATGACGTCAGCACGACTGATGAAACGGCGTAGGGCAATGTAGACGGAACGTCACTCCCGCTTGCTGGAAAGCAGTATGCGGCTCCTGGTTCCTTTTTATTTTATTCAGATTTCATTTTATTTTGTTTTATTTGTAAATGCTTTTTTTTTTTTTTTTAATCAATAAGTTTTTATTGAAATTTTTAGAGCATAAACAAAGACAAAAAGGAGATAATTCAAAGTAGATTGCAGTCGTTAGAATTACAGGTATTGTATTCATATAATAGTGCGTACAGAAGGTATCAACACGAGCCAAGCAAGGATGCAAATAAAATATATCAGTAGTATTTAGTAATGTGTAGGTGAACTTCTTACGGCCAGATTTCCCAAAGCAATGTGAATTTTTCGTATGCCATTGCATTAATCGCTATCAGTTTCTCAAAGGTTTTATTTTCTGTGACCATATCTGAGACTTCTCCAGGGTGGGTGTAAATTGCGTTTTCCATTTCCTCAGTATGGCCAGCCTAGCAGCAAGGAGGATGTGAGTGATCACTGGTCTGTAATTTGGTGGGTAGTGCTCAATGCCAATATTCAGAATGGCTAGCTTGGGGCAGGGGGGACGGAGGATACCTGTACGACTTGAGAGTAGACAGAAAATTTGCCTCCAGAAGCTAGTCAGAGAGGGGCATTCCCATAAAATGTGCGTTAAGTTCCCCACTTGGCCGCAGCCTCTCCAGCATTCCTGTGACGCCGAGGGAGAAAATTTTGCTAGCCTAAAGGGCGTGTAGTACCATCTCGTGGTCATTTTAAGTGACATTTCCCAGTGTGCATTGCTACGGGAGGATTTTTTAATAGAATTGAGTGCTTGTTTCCATTGGTCGTGGGAGATGTGTGTATTTAGTTCTTTTTCCCACTGCTCCAGAGCCTTTGTTTTGGAGAGTGGCTGTACGTTATGTATGGAGTCATACATTAGGGATATTTCCTTACCTGTGTGCTTTTCTGCGTTGAGAAATTGCCAAATCTTTGGGTTAACCCTGACCTCCCAGGGGGATGTTTCCTGTAGAAGGTGATGAATGCGCATCATCCTATATGATGCTGCTGGTGATAGTTTGAATTCGTCTTGGATGGAGGAAAAAGACCTCAGTTTGTCATTAGTGTACAGTTGCTGGAGGTTAAAGATACCTTCGGAAGATAGAGAGTCAGTGTATAACATAGGTATTGCCGTTTCTAGGCATTTGATGGGGATGGGGTTGCTATCTAGGATGCTTAGTGTGTTGTTTTGCATGGAGGTTTGTCTCCAGACCAGTAGGGATGCCTGAAAGGTTGCTGGGAGGACTCGTAGGTCCCACTTGTGCCATAAGTCTAATAGGGTTATGTGATTTAAGTTGCGGGATGGGCTTAGTGCTCTTTCTATGTCTACCCATAGGGGAGTGTCTCCCTTAGAATTCCATTTCCCCATTTGAGCCAAGTGTGTGGCTCTGTAGTAGTTTCCTATGTTTGGGAGGCCTGCTCCTCCTGAGTTGTAGGGTTTGTATAGGGCAGTGTTTTTCAACTCCAGTCCTCAAGGCACACCAACAGGTCATGTTTTCAGGATTTCCCTCAGATGAAACAGCTGTGGTAATTACTAAGGCAGTGAAACTGATCAAATCACCTGTGCAAACTCATGGAAATCCTGAAAACATGACCTGTTGGTGTGCCTTGAGGACTGGAGTTGAAAAACACTGGTATAAGGTATGGGTCGAACATCTAGGTTTTTTCCCTTGCCATATAAATTTAATCATGATTGAGTTAATTTTTTTTATATGAGTATTGGGGATGTGGAGTGGCATATTCCTAAAAAGGTATAGGATTTGGGGGAGGGTGTTCATTTTAAAAGCTGCCATCCTGCCTGTAAATGCTTTTTAACTTAAATAAACATCCAAGCGGTTTTCACACTATGTGAGGTTTCTATTCTTTCCCACATGTTGGCTTTTTGGAGCGATCCTTTATACCATTGTGAAGAACCGACTTTGGCTGTTTTTGTCCCATCACCCGTGTTCCATTGACATCCATGTTATGGGAGGCTGTGAATTGGAGAACATCACTAGTACATCCGAGCGCTAATGATCCCCATAATAGGGATCCAGGAGGTCCGTTGAGTAGGGCGTGCACCTAGTGTGTCCCCCTTTCTTTCCGGGGGATGACACCCACTCTCTTATGGTGATAGCCGCCAGTTATATTACACAGGCGCGTTTGATCCCCGTTATAGGGATATATCTGATAAGCAGTGTTTGAGCACTGGTGTGTTTTTCCTTTGGTGGGAGTCTCCATTTCTATTTCCTTTTGGATGGTCCTTAAACATTGCATATGTCTACCAAGAATCTCTGCTGCTGACATTTTTCACTTTATGGACTGCACAGTTAATAATAATCATGGACATTTGTTTTGGTTATTAACCTGCATTATAATAACCCGGTTTAGCACTTTAATATAGCATGGTTATTTGAAATATTTATTTTTTATTGCACTTTAAGGCTCCTTTCACACCAAGGCGTTGGAAAAAAGCCTGTAAAATCCTGTAAAACGCCATGATTTTAGAGTGTGCTTTTGAAGCGCCACCGCTATAAATAGGGCCCCTCTATAGGCGTTTTTAAACGCTTTTCAAGCGTTTGTGTTTCAATCATGTGACCTTTCCACAACCTCAGTACACATTTCATGCACTTTTCAAGCGCTTAACCATTATTTTCAATGGACATGGGTGTTTTTGAAGCTCTATTTTGAGCCCACAAAACAAGCTGAAAAGATGCTGCTTGCAGGACTTTTAGCAACGCCTAGCAAGTGCAACGCCTTGGTATGAAAGCATCCATTGAGATGCATGGGGATAGTTTTTGGTGCGCTTTTTATGTGCTAATTTTAGAGCAAAAATGCCTGAAAAACGCCTTGGTGTGAAAGGGGTCTAAAAGTTAATGAGTGCGGTTTAATCACAAGTTTTTTTCTAAAGAGAAACATCTCCCCATTTCCTGGCCACCTTGTTTGGGAACACACTGGCCAGGCTGAAAGACATCCCTCCCCCCTCCCGCCTGTAATCGACCAGACAACCAGCTGTACAAGTTCTCATGAGATGAGGAGGCAAAACGTTGATACAATAGATATACACCCTGTTCCAAATTATTAAGCCAATGATATTTTTCTCATTTACCTAAATAATTGATGTAAACAACAGTCGCATTAATTCTCATGTTATCAACTATTAACAGTACAATTCAAATTTTATTCGAACAAACCTCCTAATGATAACAGTATTTGTTTTCAAAATAAAAAACGTACAATGCACTGTTCCAAATTATTACACACAGTACGTTTCAAAACACTTTATAGGTTGTAAAGAACTGAAAATTGTCATTTGTTGTGTTTGCAGCATATTTACTGAAATCAAAAGCTATTTCAGTCAAACTTTAAACAACATCTTAACTTTTTAAACATTTTAACAGGTCACGTTACATTTTAACATAGGACCCCTTATTTGATAGCCGCTTCACAAGTCTTTCATCCATTGAACTTGTGAGACTCTGGACAGTTTCTGCTTAAATTTGTTTGTAAGATGTCAGAATAGCCTCCCAGTGCTGCTGTTTGGATGTAAACTGCCTCCCACCCTCACAGATCTTTTGCTTGAGGATGCTCTAAAGCTTCTCAATGGGATTGAGGTCAGGGGAGGATGGAGGCCACACCATGACTTTCTCTCCTTTTATCCCCATAGCAGCCATTGATGCAGAGGTATTCTTTGCAGCATGAGATGGTGCATTGTCATGCATGAAGATGATTTTATTACGGAAAGCATAGTCCTTCCTTCTGTACCAGGGAAGGAAGTGGTCATTCAGGAAGTCCACATACTTTGCAGAGGTCATTTTTTACACCTTCGGGGACCCTAAAGGGGCCGACCAGCTCTCTTCCTATGATTCCGGCCCAAAACATGACTCCAACGCCACCTTGCTGACGTCGCAGCCTTGTTGGGACAGGGTGGCCGTTCACCAACCATCCACTACTCCATCCATCTGGACCATCCAGGGTTGCACGGCACTCATCAGTGAACAGGACTGTTTTAAAATTAGTCTTCGTGTATTTTTCTGCCCAATGCAGCCGTTTCTGCTTGTGAGCATTGGTTAGTCGTGGCCGAATGGAAGGTTTATGCACAGTTGCAAGACTCTGGAGGAATCTACACCTTGATGTCCGTGGGACTCCAGAGGCACCAGCAGCTTCAAATATCTGTTTGCTGCTATGTAATGGAGTTTTAGCAGCTGCTCTCTTGATCTGATGCATGGATCTGGCAGAAATCTTCCTCAATGTGCCTTTATCTGCACTAACCCGTCTGTGCTCTGAATCAGCCACAAATCTCTTAACAGTGCAATGATCACGCTTAAGTTTTCATGAAATATCTAATGTTTTCATAACTCGTCCAAAGGCATTGAACTATTTCACTCTTTTTGGCAGCAGAGGGAGTCTTTTTCTTCCCCTTATTGCTTGAAAATGGTGCTCTGCTTAATAATGTGGAACACCCTCCTTTAGTAGTTTTTCCTATAATTGAGCTCACCTGGCAATCTAATTATCACAGGTGTCCGAGATTGTTTTCAGTGATCAAAAGAGCCCTGAGACACAATGCCACCCATGAGTTAAACTGAAAAACAAAATATTTAATCTTTGGACACTGAAATAGAATTTGCATAATAATTTGGAACAGGGTGTAGCAGTACCTTACATCTTTACTGAAATCTGAAAACTGAAGTAGTCTAGTTTTACTCTAGAGCATTGAACCATGGTCATTATATCTCTGAAGGAGCGTAATCTCCTGAAAGAAAGTATGTTTTCCTTTGAAACCATTCCATTACTGTAAGGCACTGACGTGATCACTACAGTCTTGCAACAATAGGTAGCATCTGAGCAACCAAAGAAGTTGATAGATACTAAACAGAGAGAAAAGGTGTTAGAGAGAGGCAGAGATAACAGTAAAAGAGAAAGCAATAAGATAAAAGGAGTTTAGAAAAGGTAAGTGGAGAGGGTAGGTGGAGAACCAGGCTGTGAAAATCGCTTAACCCTCCACAAGTGGAGGGTTCCCGACCTCTCGCTGTCCTAATTTGTGGAGAGTGGAATGTGCGCGATTGTCGCCCAAGGTTCCCACGTTTGTTCAAATTGGGTTTGTCGGTCATTAACTATGCTGGCTATTTTTTCAGGTATCATTATCCAGGTTATTTTATATTTGAATCTGCTAAAGCAGGGATATGCAATTAGCGGACCTCCAGATGTTGCAGAACTACAAGTCCCATGAGGCATAGCAAGACTGACAGCCACAAGCATGACACCCAAAGGCAGAGGCATGATGGGACTTGTAGTTTTGCAACAGCTGGAGGTCCACTAATTGTATATCCCTGTGCTAAAGGATACTGAAGGTGTCTTCCATGCCCCTGCAATAGTGATTTTAGCCGCTAATAGAATGAAATAGAGGAGATGTTTCAAATGTTTCGGCCATTCTGCGGGGATGTCATTAAGCATTACTAGGCTTGGGTGTTGTACAAGCCCAGTCACCTTACGAAGCACTGAAAACACCTTGTTCCAAAAAGACCTAATTTTGGGGCATTCCCACCATGTGTGTAGCATAGAACCTTGTAGTTTGCAGCCCCGGAAACATTCCAGTGAGGCCGTCGGGTACATCCTCGCCAGACGAGCTGGCACCAGATACCATCTTCTCAGTACCTTAAGACCCACTTCCAATAGGGAAATATTCATGACTCCCTTGTATGCTAGTTGCAACCTATTCAACCATGTCTCCAAATCCACTTCACAGTTGAGGTCTTTCTCCCAAGCCAGAATATAAGGCTGTTTCTGGGAGGAGGAGGAAAGCAACAACCCATATACCAAAGAGATGCCCCTCTGGAGCTTCCATCTCCTGTACACCATTTTTCATAATCTGTTAATGTGGGGGTTTATCAGCCATGGATATCGAGCAAAGATAATGTGCTATTTGGAGGAAACAAAATCTATTCGACGCAGGCATCTCCAAGACGGAGTTGCAGTGGGAGAGTGTAAAGGGTCCTTTATGTGTAAAGAAGTGTTCGATACGATAAAGGCCTTTATCCGTCCACCACTTAAAAGCTCCTATGTCCATTCCAGGTGGGAAATCTGGGTTATGGAATAAGTGTACCAAGGGGGTGTTTGGGGAAACTAGTAACGATTTTTTATGAAGACGATCCCACAGTGCAAATGAGTGTGAGAGGGTGGAGGCCTTTATAAATGGTCTATCTTTGAACGGTCGCCATAACAAATAGTCTAACGTGTGATTAGGGGCTATCTGACGCTCCATCTGGACCCAACCCGGTCTCTTGCGGCAGGTTTATACTACTGAAAATTTAACTGGTTGGGCAACTTTATAATACGTTACTAGGTCAGGTACCCCCAAGCCTGGGAACAAGGAGAGTGGACATCGCCAGTCGATGTCCCTTCGCACCCCATATAAATTTCAACACTTAAGACTGAAATCGCATTAAGTCTGTCCTAGGGATCTGTACGGGCAAGGATCTATAGAAATAGAGGAGCTTAGGTAGCATAGTCATTTTGACCGCGTGGGTCCTCCCCAACCACGAGAGATCGCAATGGGCCCAACCGTCGAGCATCCGTCCTAGGTGCCGAAAGCACTCAGGGTAATTTGCCATGTAAAGTGATGTATAGATTTATGCCTAAATATGGAAGGGCCACGTCCCATCGAAATGGAAATGACTCCTTAATATGAGTCAACGTGATGTCAGGGATATTGATATTCATAGCCAATGACTTTGTCTTGTTAACCCTGAGCCCCGAGAGCCTGCCAAAGTCTTTCAGGATTCTGAGTATATTCAGTAGGGACGTGACAGGTGATATAACAAACAGCAGCATATCACCCGCAAATAATGTGCACTTATGTGCTATAGCCCTACATTGCACCCCCTGTAGGTTCTTGTCTTCCCGTATGGCCACTGCCGCCACCTCAATTGCTATGTCAAAAAGCAAGGGGGATAAAGGACATCCCTGTCGCTTTCCCCTCTCAATCCAAAAAAGTGTCGAATGGAAGCCCATTAGCTTCACCGTAGCTTGGGGTTGTGAATAGAGGGATTGTAAAGATTGTAAGAAAATTGGACCGAAACCCCACGCCTTTAGCACTTTAAACATATACGCCCAGGATACCGTATAAAAGGCTTTTTGCCAATCAATAGGCAGGAGCATCCCCTTCTGAGGAGGGCCCCCAGACCAGTCAGACCGCAGTAGAGAAATCATGTCCACTGCTCTGAGGATCTGATCCGGCCCCTGACGAATTTATAAAGGACGATAATCTATTGGCCAATACTTTGGTGAATAGCTTTATGTCATTATCTATAAGTGATATGGGCCGATAATTCTCCACTTCTCCGGGATCTCTGCCCGGCTTTGGAATCACCATTATATAGGCCATATAGGAGAGGCAGGGGGACTCCACCCCGGATAGCGTTAAAATAGGTAACCATGTGGGGCTAACGTTCACCGGAGGTTGCAAAAATATGCAGCCAGGAATCCATCCGGACCTGGAGCCAAACCCGTTTTCTCTTTCGTTCGTCGACAGGCACAGCGATTCTTAGGACTAAGTGGGTTATGCTGCCTCTTATTAGGAGTTACTAGGCAGAATAGACATTTCTAACAGAAAAAAGAACAGCAACTAGACACAGCCCCTCCCAGGGGGCAGTCCCCACTGGCAGATAACCCCACACCCAGCTCCTGCTAGCCCAGTTTTCTCTGCCTAGTGCAAGGAGTTAGACCTAGGCTCCCATGTTGGGATCTGTGGTGCCTCTCTGGGCCACTTTCGGCTGTCCTAGATGAAGACTACAATCAAGTAGCCGCGCTGGGCGACAGGCTGGTTCTTGGATCCAGGTACTCTCCCCAGCCAGCCATCACGCGTTGGACCGGATGCTTTGCGCTGGGTCGACTGCGACAAACCCCGATCCGGACGGGGGGGCCCTGCGGGTTAAACGTCCCGCCGTCGCACGTAGTGCGCCCAGGGCCGACAGCTCCCTCCGGCCTAGCCGGGAGTGCAAAAGCTGTCCGGGTGGGATTCCCGCACCACCCGACTAGATGGGGTAAGTACGTCCCCC
>BLSH010538127.1:304500-318342 GCA_018402905.1 Glandirana rugosa
ATCTCATATAATGTGGATCCCGTTTAACAAATAGTGGCTGGACGACATATGTATTACAAAAAGTCATTACATCGAAATTTCCGATTCAAGTGGAGGAGGGAAAAAATTTAAAATTTTTCTTTTTTTTATTTACGAAAGAAACTAAAAATCTTGTTCCGAAATGGAATCCGGGGACGACACAATTATCTTTTGCAGTACTGAAGGACTAAACATCTAAACCCTGCACTCTCGGTCATTCTGTGTCCTTCGTCAGATGGTCGACTGGAGTCCCGAACTGTTTAAACGGAACTTAGATCCTCGGCCGATTTTTTCAATCCTCGGTCAAAAAATATCGCATCGTGTCACTCTTTCTGGCCAGCCTATAACCCTGATGTAATGGTGGAGTTATGGACTGGCTGCTCTGCTGTGAGTAAGTTAGGGTTAGGGGCGCAAATTACTTGTCTTACCCCCTGGCGCTGACAACCCCACACTACGCTATAAAAAACTGGCTCCTAACTTTTTTAGCCGGCTCCTAGATTCAAGGCAAATTTGTCAAGCCCTGAGGTCAGCTGGTAGACTGCTTCCTGTGTCTTACTGGCTCTCACGTCCCAAATCTACAAATCAGGAAGTCATGACGTTTTCTATTAACACAGCAGGGGCCTAAGGTAAAGCCTTGTTCTAAAAATCAAAGAAAGCATTTATTTTTTTTCTTTTTAAAATTTAAAAAAGGGAGGAGGTGAACTTAGCCTTTAAAGCTACATTACTGAAAAACATTATGTATACAGCAGGTCGGTGATAAACAATTTGCCCTAGGTGTAATATACTCTAGGTATACCACATTCCATATCCGTAGAGAAAGCAATTGCACTTTGTGATTGATGCCACATTCTTTATTATTTAAAGTGATTGTAAAGGTTCGACTTTTTTTTTTTTTTAAACAACAAACCTGTTATACTTGCCTCATTTGTGCAGTGGTTCTGGCTCCTTCTGTTCTCAGACTGTCCCCTCTGGGGGCAGCCATGTGGGTACACTCCCAAGTCCTGTTGATGCGTCGATCGAAACAGACAGGACTCAGGCCCGCCACCCACGTCACTGGACTTGATTGACAGCAGCGGGAGCCAATGCTCCCGCTATGAATCTTGCCAATAAGGACGGACGCGATTCAGCGGCTGGAGTTGCTAGGCTCGTCCCCGGCGCGGGAACGATCGGGGTAAGGCAAGTAAAAAGGGGGGCTGCTGTAGTAGAAAAGGTTTTTCACCTTAATGCATCAAGGTGAAAAACAGAGAGGCTTTACAACCCCTTTAATCTGTTTAATTTATGGATCTTGCTAAAGTAAATGAGCTGCAGGTGTAATCATTTTACATCTGCAGGGGATCCCTGAAACTAACTTTTGTTCCAGGGTTCCTTAGCTGTAAGGCTGAGAAACGCTAATATAAACATTTCCTTATCTTTGAAAAGGGTCACCAACTTGCAGGTAAAACCACTGAAAAATGATTTGCAGTTTTTCCTCTTTTCCATGCTCCGCTCACATTGTGTCCTTGAACTTGCTAGCAAATTCGCCTTCTTCAGTGTGAGTTTCCAAGCACAGTCCCCTCTTCTGGGAGTGTAATTACAGCTCTTCAGCCAAACCTCCTTCATATTTAGCTGCTGGGGAGATGAAGGAAGGTGAATACCATAGTGCAAGGGTCTCCAAACTTTCTAAACAAAGGGCCAAATTACTGTTCTTCAAACTTTATGGGGGCCACACTGTAGCCCGTGGAAGAAGAAAGTGTCCTGGGTTTAGTGGGAGTAAACAATGCCCAATAATTGGTGTCAGTGGGAGGAAGAGTGCCCCGTTGTTGGTGTCAGTGACAGGAACTATGCCCCATGGTTACGGACAGTGGGGGAATAATGCTCCAAGAGCCAGATAAAAGCAAGCAAGCAAAGGGCCGCATGGGAGAAGAACGTGTCCTGGGTTCAGTAGGAGTAAACAATGTCCAATAATTGGTGTCGGTGGGAGGAATAGTGCCCTATCATCGGTGTCAATGGGAGGAATAGTGCCCCGTTGTTGGTGTCCGTGGCAGGAACTATGCCCCATTGTTCCAGACAGCAGGGCAATAATGCTCCAAGGGCCAGATAAAAGCAAGCAAAGGGTAGCATCTGGCCCCTGAGCTGCAGTTTGGAGACCACTGCTATGGTGTGTCTCGAGTGACAGTTTGGGATCTGCTGACATTGAATTTAAGTACATCAGTTCCCTTTACCTGTCATTTAGTGATGGAGGAACTCATTTTTCATAATCATTTAGAATGCAGAAAATATTTTCAAAATGTAATCATTGGAGTTTGTTGCCATCAAAGCTAAACCCCAGGAACTGATTGCAGACTTACAGTGGACCAACCCTACTCAAACTATGTGCTGGCAGCTTTCCTGCTGTACACTGACCACAGGGGTGTCATTGTTTGGCACCATCACCATTCATATAACTTTTTTTTTAAATGAAGAAGGAGCAGTGATTCTTCCTGGACTGAGCAGCTCAGTCGTGGAGTACTACAAGTAAGCGAAGCAAAAGGTTGGGCTCACAAGGAAAGGAGCAGAAGAGGCATGGGGCTATGAGGAAAGATTAGAGGAACTGAATTTTTTCTTTCTTGAGAAGGAGATTAAGTGGGGATATGATCAATATGTATAAATATATAAGTGATTCATATAGTGAACTTGGTGTTGAGTTGTTCACTGTAAGGCCATCACAGAGGACAAGGGGGCACTCTGTCTGGAGGAAAAGGGATTTAATCTCCAAATACAGAAAGGTTTCTTCACAGTAAGAGATGTAAACATGTGGAATAGAATCCCTCAAGAGCGGGTTCTGGCTAACTCCGTAGCTCGCTTTAAAAAAGGCCTGGATTCTTTCCTAAATGTACAGAATATAACTGGATAATAACGTTTATAGGTAAAGTTGACCCAGGGAATATCCGATTGCCTCTTAGGGGATCAGGAAGGAATTATTTCCCCTACTGGAGAAAATTGGATCATGCATTGCCGGGGTTTTATGCCTTCCTCTAGATCAACTGTGAGTATAGGATTGTGTATATGGAATTGTATGTTTTTTTCCGCCCCTAGGTTGAACTAGATGGACTTAATCTTTTTTCAACCTGATTAACTATGTAACTTTAAGAATGACATGAATGGTTTGCTCAAAGAGGATCAGAAGCAATGGACAGAGGAAGCACTGAAGGTTGGAGAGGTGAAGTAGGAATTGTGATTTTTTTTTTTTAATACAGGGGACATCCTAAAAAACAAACTAGTCGGATTCAAACTCCTCTTGGAAGTTGCAATATGCTTTGTCATAATAGAAGCTGAAAGCAAGCAACAAAGCATGTGCATCATTTAACACACTTCTGAAAAGGTCATAAAGTGCTTGTATTTTACTACTCCGATTAGGGTGAATTGAGTGGACTTAACATCAGCACAGTGTTTACTGCAGTATTAGCACTTTATTGATGGGGTTTTTCTTGTTGACAAACGTCTTTTAAAACAAAACAAAAAAAACCCCCCAAAAAAACTAAACATTCAAACACAGCTTCTCCAGTGCATGTACATTTTCTTAATCACTTGCTGATCACCCCGTAGCAGTTTTACACACGTGATCTTGCACTTCCACCTGCAGGGGGCGCATGCCTACCATTATAATTAGTTCCACTGTTCTTTCCCCATGGGATGGGGTACACATGATACTTGGCATTTTATCCCATGTTGCTTGGTGCTACCAAAGTCTAGTTATGAGGTACGACTTGCCCTCCCTTCCCTCCTGCCATGGCCAATCTGACAACAGCTAAGAAGGAGCAAACTGCTTTATAATGGCAGCTTGTCTCAGCTCTAAGCACTTTCCAGAAACAAAACAGCAGCACGAAGAATGTAGGAGGATGGGTATGTCAGCCACCTCTCCCTCTGCATTTCTCTGGTATTGTGAAAGTGCCTAAAGACATACAGCCGTTATGATGAATCTGTCCCTTTCCTAGCTGTTGCTGCGGAAGGAGGGGAGGGAGGCGGGTCATACCTCATAACAGGGAAAAAGTACTACATGTACTTGGTCTCAGGGAAGAGAATAGTGTAAAAATGATAAGGATTGTTCTTATTTAATGTTATTTCTCTTTAAAAACACAGAGCTTCAGTAAGCTCCCAACTTTCTGTAATGGGCTGACAACATTGCTAATGCTGCAGTGAAATCCCAAGCAGTGTTGTCAGTTCTAAGTTTTTCTTTTCTCGATTCTCAGCACATCTGCCACTCCCCACCTCTAACTCCTCTTCCCTCAAATACCAGACCCCTGCTGTTTCTCACCCACTGTAGGCAAGTCAGTACAACAGTGCCAGCCAGTGTTGTAAGCCAACTACAAGAAAGTAGGAGACATTTGCATTTTGGGCAGGATCATCAGTTGTACTCTTCAGTATTTTTTTTAAAAAGACATATAGGAAAATGTGCATGTACTGGAAGGCTGAGCAGCATATGTTTTCCCCCCCACCCACACTTTAAAATGAAGCTTGCCTATATGGGTGCTCTATGTCCATGACCGTGCATGTGTTGTGAAATATATTCAGGGAATTCCATTGATTCAGAACAAAATGCAATTTCCACTGCTGATGGTCTATTAGGTTCAAATTGGCTGCCATCATGATGCACTATGACTAACTTAGGGGAAGCCCCTGGACTAGAATAGGTTCTGCGGGGTTTGAAGCAATCCTTGATCTTTTATATAAAGCATATAGCCCAGCTGCCTACCAGAATACTAGCATACTTTGTGTCTTTTTCCAGCTGAGTCTGAAAGTTTGTTTTGTAAACAAATCCATGTGCTTACTATGAGCCTGCGTTCACACAGGGACGATCTGACTTCGGCGGACTTTGTTGGCGACTTTCAGTGCGACTTAGCCTGTGGCCAATCAGAGAAGGGAGGGGAGGGAGGGGGTTGCCCTGGATAAATTATTTTCACTGTAAAGTCGCTTTCATATAGATGGGGAATCTGTCTTGATTTCTATGGGCACAAGTCAGATAGAAGTCGCCTTGAAGTCGTGCAGGAACCTTTTCTGAAGTCGGAGCAACTTCAGTAGTGTACATTAAGACGGCTCCCATTTATTTCAATGGGATTTAAGACGACAAGCGACTTGGGGCGACACAAGTTGGAGCACAAGTCTTCCCTGTGTGAACGGGCTCTGAATGACTGTCAGTGTGATCACATGATAATGAAATAGAGTGGCTCCCAAATCATAAGTGTTAGTTCAGTCACTGCTGCAGGCTACAGCACAGGCAAATGTAACCCACTACTACCGGTTATATTTAGGTTTCCTACAAGTCAGAGGGGCCATCCTGGAAATCTTTCAACTACCGGGCAGACAAATAAGGGCTGAACTAACTGCATGGAATGGGTTGTTAGCCATATAAAAATCAGCTCAAAAAAGACTGAAGAGCTGCAATATCACTTAGGCTGAGTTTACATACAGTATCTCACAAAAGTGAGTACACCCTTCACATTTTTGTAAATATTTTATGCTATCTTTTCATGTGACAACACTGAATAAATGACACTTTGTTACAATGTAAAGTATTTAATGTAAAGCCTGTATAACAGTTTAAAATTTGCTGTCCCCTCAAAATAACTCAACACACGATCATTAATGTCTAAACAACAAAAGTGAGTACACCCCTAAATGAAAAATGTTCAAATTGGGCCTAATTAGCCACCCCCCCCCCCCCCGTGTCATGTGACCCGTTGTAACCAGTGTTACAAGGTCTCAGGCGTGAATGGGGAGCAGGTGTGTTAAACTTGGTGTTATCGCTCTCACTCTCTCATACTGGTCACTGGACGTTCAACATGGTACCTAATGGGCAAGAACACTGAGGATCTGAAAAAAAGAATTGTTGCTCTACATAAAGATGGCCTAGGCTATAAGAAGATTGCCAAGACACTGAAACTGAGCTGCAGCACGGTGGCCAAGACCATACAGTGGTTTAACAGGACAGGTTTCACTCAGAACAGGCCTTGCCATAGTCGACCAAAGAAGTGGACCAAAGAAATTGAGTGCACATGCTCAGCGCCATATCCAGAGGTTCTATGAGTGCTGCCAGCATTGCTACAGAGGTTGAAGAGGTGGGGGGCGGGGGTCTGCCTGTCAGTGCTCAGACGATACGCCTCTGTATCAAATTGGTCTCCGTGGCTGTCATCCCAGAAGGAAGCCTCTTCTAAAGATGATGCACAAGAAAGCCCGCAAACAGTTTGCTGAAGACAAGCAAACTAAGGACATGGATTACTGCAACCATGTCCTGTGGTCTGATGAGAACAAGATAAATTTATTTGGTTCAGATGGTTTCAAGCGTGCGTGGCGGCAACCAGGTGAGGAGTAGAAAGACAAGTGTGTCTTTCCTACAGTCAAGCATGGTGGTGGGAGTGTCACGGTCTGGGGCTGCATGAGTGCTGCCGGCACTGGGGAGCTACAGTTCATTGAGGGAACCATGAATGCCAATATGTACTGTGACATACTGAAGCAGAGCATGATCCCCTCTCTTCAGAGACAGGGCCGCAGGGCAGTATTCCAACATGAGAACGACCCCAAACACACCTCCAAGACGACCACTGCCTTGCTAAAGAAGCTGAGGGTAAAGGTGATGGACTGACCAAGCATGTCTCCAGACCTAAGCCCTATTGAGCATTTGTGGGGCATCCTTAAATGAAAGGTGGAGGAGTGCAAGGTCTCTAACATCCGCCAGCTCCATGATGTCGTCATGAAGGAGTGGAAGAGGACTCCAATGGCAACCTGTGAAGCTCTGGAGAACTCCATGCCCAAGAGGGTTAATGCAGTGCTGGAAAATAATGGTGGCCACACACAATATTGGACATTTTCAGTTAGGGGTGTACTCTTTTGTTGCCAGTGGTTTAGACATTAATGGCTGTGTGTTGAGTTATTTTTAGGGGACAGCAAATTTACACTGTTATACAAGCTGTACACTCACTACTTTACATTGTAGCAAAGTGTCATTTCTTCAGTGTTGTCACATGAAAAGATATAATAAAATATTTACAAAAATGTGAGGGGTGTACTTTTGTGAGATACTGTATGTGCACTGCACGCTCAGAGCGCTCCTCCTGCGTTCCAAAGAGCGGAAGTCACGTCACTTCCACTCTTTGGAAAGCAGGAGGAGCGCTCTGAGTGTCCCCTGAATGCCTTGTTCTTATCCTTGTATTTTACTTCTACTTTTTAAACATTCCAATAAAATGCCAAAATATTTTTCACGAGAGCCTACCGGGTCTTTTTTAGGAGCTGATCGGATCTCATAGTGTGTATTTGTGGATAACCTGCTTACATGTAAGCGCTGATGATCTCTGTGATGGGGATCACCAAGGTCTGGTAAGTAGGCATTTTAGTTACTTCACTGGTGGAGGATTGCACGGTCAGTTTGAAAAACTTGGCAAGTCTAAAGACGTGGATGGATTTATCACTAGCAATGCACCCAAGATTTTGGAGTCACCTATTATTTGCACTTTGATATGAATATATTCATCAACTCCATTTGAACTTTATGCACTTTATTACCATTATTGTATATATTTTGCACAACAGGTTGGACTTTGATATATGGACTTCACACTAATAAGCACCTCATCTTTGATTATACGCACTTTCGATTAGATTTTTATGCAAAGTATTGATTCATCCTGACCCCTAGTGGCCAGTTTAAAGAGCGCGGTTAATATATACATTTCTACATTTATATGCAATTAATGACAATGCCACAAAGCCAACAATTTGTATAATCATAAGTCATAGATATAGCCTAGTCTCTGGCTACCAATCCATTATACATCTATTCAGTGGTGGAACCCAGGGAGCTCCAGGTGATAGAAGTCTAGGCACACAAACTGGAGTGCATAGCAGATACTGTTACCCCATAATTGGTACAGCTTCAGCATAACCAAATATTTTATTTGGAACAGATGCAAAAGTGAGTCTCCTTAAACTACATATTAAAGTGATTGTAAAGGTTCGATTTTTTTTTTTTTAAATAACAAACATGTCATGCTTGCCTCATCTGTGCATTGGTTTTGCACAGAGTGGCCCCAATCCTCCTCTTCTGGGGTCCTTCAGCAGCGCTCCTCCTGTTCTCCGACTGTCCCCTCAGGGAAGAGCTTTCCCTGGGTCAGCCGTGCAGGCGCGCTCCTGAGTCCTGTTGTTGCGTCCATCAAAAACAGACAGGACTAAGCCCTGCCTCCCAATGCTCCCGCTGCTATCAATCTAGCCAATAAGGACCTGAGTCAGCGGCTGGAGTTGCTAGGCTCATCCCCGGCGCAGGAACGATCGGGGTCATGTAAGTAAAAGGGGGGCTGCTGTAGTAGAAAAAAGGTTTTTCACCTTAATGCATTGAATGCATTAAGGTGAAAAACAGCGAGGGTTTACAACCCATTTAAACAATGTTTATTAACAGTGATTCCTGTACACTTAACTTGCTTTATATAGCGCACACTAAGGCATGAGACAGACAAAGCCTCCCAGCTCATAAGTCCAAATCTAGTGATAAAATTGAAGCTTCTGACACCTTTGTATAAGCCCTGCAGTGCAACTAAAGCAATCAGGAGGCCAACACCTGTAGGTATTAAAGCTGAGTTCCACCCAAAAGTGGATCTTCAATGGAAGGCGACCCCCCCCCAACATACCACAATTGGCACGTCTTTTTATGGGGGGGGGTGACCAGGAACCCTGTCCACTTCCGTCCCTGGTGCCGCGGCTCCAGGAAGGAAGTTCACCTTCCCCCCCTCTCTCAGCAATCTTCTGGGACACGTCAAAGATACGCTGGCCAGTCACAAGGCGCAGCGCGACCAGCTTTGAAGCCAAACTGATGCCGGCGCCGCCAAGGGGAGGGGGCGAAGAGCAAGCCCTTGGGTGACCGCATCGCTGGAGAGAGGGACAGGTGAGTGTTCAATTTGTTAAAAGTCAGCAGCTACAATTTTTGTAGCTGCTGACTTTTACATGGGTGGCACTTTGCTTTAACAAGCAATCATTAAACCCAGGTTTGTCCATGCAACCCTTGCATGGAGGTTACACCCAGGAGCCTGGCAATTGAATGTTGCAGGATCCACATCTAATGTTTTAGTTCAGCCTAGGAATGCCCAAATCCAAGTACAGAAAGTCCTGCTTAAACCACAGCAGACCCCACTAGGCTGTCACTTCCCCTTGCTTAAACAAAGAGTATAATTGATGGAGTAAGCAGACCCCCGCACATGCACAAGCGTGACCCAAGTGTAGGGAGTTAACAGGTTGCAGCTTCTGCTGATCTCTGGGTTAGCCAACCCCAGCTCTGCAGACTACAGGTGTTTGCCTCCAAATGACCACACAATGGTGGACAGGAACACAAAGCACACTCACCCTGTGTTTATAGGAGGCATGCAAACACCTACAGCAACCAATACCCAAAAAGCGGACATCCTAAGGGTAACCACATTGTGGCCATCTGCTAAAATTATAGCAGGTGTCATGGCACAACCAGAGTACATGGTGTAGCTTTGCAGACCAGATAAAGACTGCTATAATACACTTGGGAAGATCAAGGACCGCCTACTGCATCACCCCCCCCACCTGTTAGCGCTCCCTCCCTGGTGTCTGTTGACACCAGGGAATACTTACACAAAAACACCTTATAGCTGTCTATTCAGGGGGACCTGCAGCAGAGCAGACTGCATTCTGTCCTGGCTTACCAACATAGTTCACCTGTCTCAGCAGAAATGCATCCCTCCCTCCAACTGGAAGTAGTCAGGGACTCTGGTTGCCTCTGCTCCAGCCATGCAGTACTCCCTCCAAAATGATTTGGGGAAGCCAGCGGCCATGATCAATCCATATTAAATCAGCAGCAAACATCAGGAGCTTAGCCAGCAAATAAAGTTATGGTGCTTGACCCAAAGTAAGTAAGGGAAGGGTCCCCTAGAGCCTTGGTGCCCATGAGGATAGCAGCTTCTCCTCTGGCGGAGAAGGAAGCTTTGTGAAAACCAAGACAACGTTTGTCATTTCTTTTTCAATGCTCTCTAGGAATATTTTTAAAGAGCTTTGCAGCACTGGAGCTGGTGTACAGACAGTGGATAACCTGTACCCAGCCACCTAGAGAGAGGAGACCCAAATTAACCCCCCCCCCCCACCGGTAGGGAAAAGAGGTATACACGCACAGCCAGACTCCCCAGACCAGCTCTGCTGGTCTGTGGATTGTACAAAGAATCAACCCAAAACCCATGGTGCCCCCTACACCAAGGAGTAAGAAAAGAGGAACCCCCCTTTTGCCCCTTTCTTACCTTAGAGCCAGAGTCTGCGGGTGTCCCAGACCTACTTCCCTGCTTACAGTCTCTTCCCTGGTGTCTTACCAGCTTAGGACAAAATGGCTTCTACCATCTTTTCTGTAGCCCTAAAAGGTCGAGCAGTGAGGATCCCGATCTGGCACTGTGGATCGGACGCCTCCTCTGGGACAGTGTATGAAGCTTGCAGCCCCAACTAGAAGGTCGGTGTTTGCTACCAATAATATGGCTGCCCTGCAAGCATCAGGACACCACTAGTCCGCACTGTGCCCCGGAAGACTCACCCGAGTCAAAATCCCACTGCCAGTGTACCTGAGCCTACAGGCATGCTGCCGACCAGACTCCCATGGAGAGAGGGGGTCTCCTGGAGTAAAAATTCAAGGCTCCCTTCCCGGGCAGCCTGAACGAGCCCAAGCTACATTTCCCCAGGTTCACTGCCCCTGTTCTGGGATGCTGTAGCCGGGAGGCCCCTGCCAAATAGCATGAAGGCCATATAAAAATAAACTTCTTCAGAGCTCCTGTCTGGCTGGGGAAACACATATATTGAGGTATTACTGGTGAGCAGCCTTTTTTATAATGTGGATCATGTGTTTCCTATGTTAGGTGGAAGGAGCCTCTCTCTTTGTGAGCCGTCCTAGAAGAGGACTTTGAAAAATGGATTTTAGTATCACTTTAACCAGTTCCTGATCAGCTCGCGTACTTCTACTGCTGCAGAGTCCTGCAAATCGCTGCCATGCTCTCGTGCCCGCCGCCGCACCTCTGCAGGAGTGTGCCCGTGGCTCGAGCGGACTCGATGTCCGCCGGCGAGCCGCGATTGCTTGCCACAGAAGAAAAATGGGGAACCGCCCATGTAAACATGGCGGTTCCCCGTGCTGTCAGGCAGCATCTAAGAGATCTACTGATCCCTGTACTCTGGATCAGTTAGATCTCTTATGCCCCTGACAGCCAGCCCCCTCACAGTTAGAAAACGCCCAGGGAAAACATTTAGCCCCTAGAGCGCCCCCTAGGTTAACCCCTTCACTGCCAATGACATTTACACAGTAATCAGTGGATATGTAAATTTCTGATCGCTGTATAAAATGTTATTGGTCCCAAAAAGTGTGTCAAAAATGTCCGACATGTCCGCCCCAATATCAAAGTCCTGATAAAAATCACAGATCAAAAAAAAAAAGAAGATTGTAAAACGCCAGAAATTAATTATCATGGTTTGTAAAAGCGGTAACTTTTGCGCAAACCAATCGCCAATTGTGATTTTTTTTTTTTAACCAAAAATATGAGGAAGAATATAACATCGGCCCAAACCAATGAATACATTTTTTCTTTAATATTTTTTTGGGGATTTGTATTTTAGGAAAAAGTAAGAAATATTGTTTTTTTTTTTTTTGCAAAATTGTCGCTCTTTTTTTGTTTATAGCGGTGATCAGAAACGTTGCACTACCGTGCAATTGTCAGTTAAAGCAACGCAGTGCCGAATCGCAAAAAGTGCTCTGGTCCTAACATGGGAAATCCTTCCGGGGCTGAAGTGGTTAAGAACAAATCTACAGAACCTATCTGGTTTGTAACCCAGGGACTGCCTGTAGTGTAAACTACTGGCAAAATTAGTAAAGTTCTAATTAAATCAAGCTCTGGTCTGAGGTTATGTTTACTCCTTTGCGAGTTTGGGAAAGAAAGGATTAATGGCTTGTTTTCAGAGACTACGTAGGTGCAAAGGCCATGCAAAACACGCCTGTAAACACAAGAAAAGCCAATCGAAGGTCACTGATCAGACACAAGAGGAAGAATGATCACAGCTACCCACTTATACTACAGCAAGGTGTGTGTGTGTGTGTTTATTTCTTGTAAACCAAAGTGCTTTCAGTTTGCAATATTTGCTGTGGGTCCCTCCCTGCCACAGGAAATGAACTAAAACCCCAAATACCAATTCCCCATACAGAGTGACATAGCTTCCTGTTTCTAAGTAAAAGAAAGCACGTGCAATACAGCAATGTTTTCCAAACCACTCCAAAAATGTCAAGTTTTCCACTACACCTGATGAACCATGTAAGAATCAGCTTGATTACTAATCTAACCAATAGTCCAATACAGCCTAAAAAAAAATAAAATAAGTAATGTTGTGTTGTATAGTCTGTAATTGTATGTACACACGGGGGAAGACATGCAGTGCTATGATTGTGCTTTTCTGATCATATTCACAACGCAACTTTTTGCTTCAAGCAGTGTAAAAACAACTCACTCCCTGTGCGGCAGATTTTTTATTAAAGCGGAGTTCCACCCAAAAGTGGAACTTCCGCTTTAAGTCCTCCTCTCCAGCTCCGGATGCTGAAAACGGAGCTTTTGGGGAGGGGGTTGGGTAGGAATACCCGATTTGTTCGGGTACTTCTGCTCCGGTCACCTTAGGTGATCAGGAGGGAGGGGGAAGGAGACCTTCCACTTCCAAAGTCTTCTGGGACACAGGACAGGTCCTAGAAGACTTCGGGACCAATCACAAAGCGCGGCGCCGCTCACACGTGTGCAGTGTGCGCCCGGCCGTGAAGCCGATGCCGGGTGCCCACAGTAGCAATGCCGTCGCCGCGGAGGGGAGGAGAAGAGGAGCGAGGCTCTGTGCGGCTCCATCTCTGGATCGGGAGTCAGGTGAGTGTCTGTTTATAAAAAGTCAGCAGCTACACTTTTTGTAGCTGCTGACTTTTACTAAATATTCGAAAAGGGTGGAACTTTAATTGTTGTTAAAGCAAGGTACATCGATAGCACTGAAATACAGAGCTCCTTGTAGCGACTAACCTACAAATCTTCATATTTAACCACTTCAGCTCTGGAAGGTTTTATCCCCTTCTTGAGCAGACAATTATTTGGGATACAGCACTGCCTTATTTTAACTGACAAATGCAACGCTGTACCCAAAATAAAATTAATGTACTTTTTCCCCACAAAATAGAGCTTTCTTTTGGTGGTATTTGATCACCTCTGCAGTTTTTATTTTTTGCTCTATTAGGCCTCATACACACGGACATTTCTTAAAAAATAAACAAAACGTAGAAATCTGCGTTTTTCGGCGTTATGCATCGGTGTTAGGGAGTGGCGGCGTCAATAGGCGGTTTTTAAAAAAAAAAAAAAAATTCATCCCTCTGCTATTTTTCAACCTAAAAACGTTGGCGTCAAAAAACGCAGGTTAACGCCGGTACAGTATTGGTTGGCGTTTTGCGGCGTCGGCGTAAAAAAAAAAAAACCAAAAAAAAACAAAAAAAACCCACAACATTACAGCCTCAGAACGCGCTGGCCGTGAGTTCTAGTTTCAGCTCACCAACGCCGACGCCATCTACAGCTCAAAAACTTTGGCGTTTTTATGGGGCCATTGACTAACATGGAGAGCTGCAAAAAACGCCCTTGTGTATGAGGCCTTAAAAAAAATAAAAATAAAAAAAATTATATTATATTATATTAATAATATATATATATATATATATATATATATATATATATATATATATATATAAAAATCACACACACATTTACATTTTTTTTTTTTTCTGCTATAAAACATATCCAATTAAAAAAAAAAAAAAAAAAAAAA
>BLSH010538127.1:327157-339528 GCA_018402905.1 Glandirana rugosa
AAAAAAAAAAAAAAAAAAAAAAAAAAAAAGTATGCTCAACATCATTCTGTTTGCCACTGTGTTCGCTAGACCTTCTGCCAAACCCAACAAGCATACCTGGATGGTTAATGGAACTGGAAAGGTTGTGAAACTAGTGATATATTGTGTAATCTTTAGCCAAAACTACCAAATGACGTGGCAAAGCCAAAATATATGGGAAAAGTCTGCCAGAGAGAAGGTACATCTCCAACACTCAGGCATGGGGGGCCCATAGAGGTTTGCTAGTGTAAATGGCATGTAGTAGATGCAGTGTTGAAATCTAAACTGTATTAATCTATCCCTAGAAAAGAGTAGGTGCTGGAACGGGTAGTTCCACATCTTCCCACTCCTCTACATGTAATCATCAGCAAAATATCCCATAGTAAGATGCTGGGATGTACCCATCTACGGTTCATTTGCGCTCTCTACCGTACCATGCATTTCCTGCACTGCCTTTGAGATCTGCATGCGGGTGCCAATCAACGGTTAACAACACCACAAATGCAGATTGCAACACAGTGCATTTGTGGGCACCAAATCACATGGTACCGCAGTACCATACAGTAGTAGTAGTGGCCATGTGTGTGGACTGGCCCTCAATCATCTTCTCTTCTCAAGCAGGCACACATTGGTAAGAAAACTACCAATAAAGTGGAACAGGATGTGCCTGGGGTTAAGGGTATAACATCCACCCCAAGAATGGAATATGGAGAGAAAAAAAAACTCCCTGAAAACACTGATGTACCTAAATGCAACCTGTTCATGTTAAATGTAGCCTTAAAAGCAAGCACAAAACTCGTGTGTCATTTAAACAATCAACTCTTCTGAAGATGACAGGGGTCAATGCAACCCCACGCTGCAGCCCAAGGTCAATTAATGAGCTGCACAACCTACAGCTTTCTGAATACCCAGAACCATTCAACAAAATACATGTGAAAGGGGTCCCACTTAGGTGTTTGCATTCACAAGCCCTGCAAAGTATGCATATGTTATAAGTGCATACACACAGTTGCCACTTTAGGTGCGCCTACAACAAATCAAGGTTGGACAGGGTAGGTCAGTAGGTGTACTAACCCATCCTGCTCAACGTTTGAAGTAGGGGTCGACCAATTATCGATGCAGCCGATATTCTTTTTCTTTCTTTTTTTTAAGAATAGGTACCGGCCACAAAATTACCGATATTGCTTCAACGGGTTGTACCGGGGTGATGCGTGCAGCTGTAGGCATCACTCCGTTACCATTCTTTCGAGCGGACGGTCAGCTTTCTTGTAATAACAACTGATGCGGCTAATGATTCGCTCAGCTGTTATTAAAAGCAGTGGGAGGGGACATCCTCTCCCCTCCTGCCTCTCCATCTGGGTCTCCCATCCCACTGGGAGGCTGAAACAACCAGCCGCCACATCTGCCGGCGGGCCGGAGACCCGAACAAAGCCAGAATCTGCTTCGATTGAGTCTCGGATCTAGTAACCCGGAGCGATGTCATGACATCACTTCCTGATTACTGGCATCATAAAGGCACCGGTTTTAAAAATTAGAAAGTGTTCAAAAACGCAGATCTTGGCATTTTGAATACTTTCAAGTGCAGAGGAGGAGTTTGGGGTCTTGTAGACCCCAGTTCCCTCCATAAAGAGTACCTGTCACTGCCTAATACTGTCACAAGGGATGTTTACATTCCTCGTGGCAGCAATGAATGTGATAAAAAAAAAAAAAAAATAAAAATTAAAAAAAAAAGACGACAGTGTAAAAATAAAAACTTTAAATCACAGAATATTGGCACCTGATATCGGCTATTGGCCTGAAGGGCAGCAAAAAAATAAAAAAAATGTAAAAAATCAGTATTGGCCCTGAAAAACTATATCGGTCAACCCCTATGTTGAAGTGTTGTGCATTTAGATTAGCCATCTGCTCACTACTGTTGTATAAAGTGGTTATCTGAGCAGCTGTAAGCCTGAACAAGTCTGGTTCTTCTCAGACATCTACTGTTTAAACTAACAGAAACACACACAGACAAACCCCTGTATGTGTCTACAGACATGTGCAATTATTTAAGATGTGATATCAAGTATTAGGTGGCCAGCCCTGCACTTCTTGCTTCTAAAATTATTTCACTGGTCCTAGAAACATTCTTTCATGAAATTATAGTTATTAGTGAAGGATGGAGGACATCCAGAACCTCACTGTGGAATAGTACATGGTCCACCCACTTTATAATTTGGCTATAGTAGGGCTTTTCAAATGTAGCCTTCGTTCGAAATAAAATTAGAAAGGGCCAATTCACACTGAAAATCTCAAAACAGCCGGAGCAATTCACCGCTTTGGCTGCTCTGTGTTGCCGCTGCACTATTGCTTTAAAATATCACTGAACATGACCTTCTTTTAAGAAAGGAAAGCTCCTTAAAAGGGGCAGAGCCAAAAATAAAATTCTTTCCCCACACCAAGAAAAATTTTGGTGTAGGTTCAGGTACAATAAACGGCAAAAGGACATTTCAATCCTTTTTGCACAGTCCCAGTGTCCCTTTAATAGGGTCTGTACTCTCAGGGGGTGGGAAGGATCAGCCAATCATGTCACACTGATTGGCTGTCACAATGGTCACAGGATCAGGAGCCCGCAGGATCATTAACAGGGAACGAGTGCTGGGAGCATGCAGCACAAAAAGCTCTACCACCCATGGATGCATATGTGCGGCATTTGGACATTATATACAGCACTGTGCAAACGTTTTAGGCAGGTGTGAAAAATTGTGTTAATTAAAAATGCTTTCAGAAATAGAAGTGTTTAGGAGAAGTACAACCAAAGCTCATTTGGCTGTACTTCTTCTATGGATCACAGGAGTGCAGTCTGTTTTGCACTCCTGTGACCTGTTTTCAGCAGAGAGCAGGCTGAAGACCGTCACAGTCGGCCCAGGCACCGCATCATCACGGCCATGGAGTCGGGATCCACTAGATCCCTGGACAGACACCTGGCTCAGCCTCTCAACGTACTGCTGAGAGCCCGAGCTGGCCGCCCCCACCCCCTATACAGCTCAGCGCTCCAGTGAGCGAGGAGGGGGCAGAGCAGAGAGCTGTGACTGATAGTCACTAGCTCTCTGCTCGGGGAGCTGTGAGAACCAAGTGATCGGCGGTGTATGATTGCTCATTTCTCATTGGATCGATGCTGCATCCACCTAGGCAAATATGATTAAAAAAAAAAAAAAAAAAAAAAAAACCCCCACACAGAAACCCATACTTCTCTTTTAAAGGGGTTGTAAACGCTCAAGGTTTTTCACCTTAATGCATTCTATGCATTAAGGTGAAAAAACGTCTGTAGTGAACCCAATAGTTTCAGCAATGGGGACGAGCGCAGCAGCTCCAGTCGCTGGCTCGGGTCCTTGTTGGACAGAATGATAGCAGCAGGAGTCATTGACGTGGGAGCTGGAGGAGGAGCCGAGTCCTGTGTCAATGGACGCAGCAGCAGCACTCGGGAGCGCACCCAGGGAAAGTGCTTCTCTGAGGGGGCACTCGAGAAAAGGAAGAGCCAGGAGCGCCGCTGGGGGACCCCAGAAGAGGAGGATCAGGGCCACTCTGTGCAAAACCCTTGCACAGAGCAGGTAAGTAAAACATGTTTGCTATAAAAAAAAATAAAACGAAGAGGAATCCAATTCTAATCAATATTTGGTGTGCTACTCTTTGGTTTCCAAACAGCATCAATTCTTCAAGAACGTGGCTTCACCATAGAGTACAGTGAGTGAGATTATCACCCGAGGACAGGAAGTGTGAGAAGGAAGGAGGAAAGAAAAAAATGAATTCACGCAACTACATCTAAGGACTGTTATTGTATAATATATACACTTTTCGTTTGGCATTTTTATTTTACTACATTTATCACACTGGCCTTGCTTACTGTGAGTTATACCTCGTTATGACACATTTTAATGCAAATACTCAATGACACTTTTGAAGTATTATGCTAGGGGATTTACTTTTACTCAGGAAACAAAGAATACCATAATCTCCCCCGTACAGCTTTCTCCAACAGTATTTCCTACATATTGCATAACATATCCCAACAGGAGAGTGGGAATACAAGTGGGCAGCTCAGCACCGTGCTGGACATCATTGTCTAGGAGCGAGGCAGAGCTGCTTTTCTGCAGCATGTGGTAACTGTTCATAACCATTTACAGAAGTAAGCACTGCAGGAGGCTCCACATGCTGAGCACAGGCAGTGCAGTGGTCCTATTCTAGAAATGCAGTGGTGAACCTAACTGTCCTAGCTTGCCCAAAGCCTTACCTGTATATTTATTTTTGAACAATGTAAAATATTTAACCCTTTTGCTGTTAAATATCCATTTGCGTTCCAGAAGGTTTTATCCCCTTCATGACCGGGCCATTTTTTGCTCTTTAGCACTGTGCTACTTTAAACGCTTAGCGTGCGCTCACCGTAGATTTGCTGTGGCAGCTCTGCGCCAGATCATGTACCTGGTACGTGATCTGACAGTTCAGTTTCTGGGGCGTGCCGCTGCTGACCCACTCCCGCTGCGACTGGACAATCAGCAGGTCCAGTGGATGCGTTGTCAACCAGGACCCACCGATCAGTCAGAAGAAAGGCAGATTGCCATTCTGTGAGAGGGGAATGTGCTGATCCTGTGTTCCTGCTTTTTTTAGCACTGATCACTGTGTTAGTGTCACTGGTCCCCAAAGCGTCAAAAGTGTCAGTTAGGTGTCCAATTTGTCCACCACTATGTCGCAGTCCCGCTATAAGTCGCTGATTGCCAGCATTACTAGTAAAAAGAAACACTTTTTTTCAAAATTAATCGGTCTATTTTTGTATATAGCGCTCAAAAATAAACACAGATGTGATCAAAACCAAAATGAAGCTCTATTTGTGGGGGGAAAAAAAGGTCAAATTTTATTTGGGTACAGCGGGGCGCATGCCCGCAAAATTTGCAGTTAAAATAATGCAGTGCCATATCTCAAAAAGCAGCCTGGACATGAAGTGGGTAAATCTTCCAGAGCTGAAGTGGTCAACTGGTAATTGCACGGTCATGCAATGCTGTACCCAAACAAAATGTATATATTTTTTCACGCAGATAGGGCTTTCTTTTGGTGGCATTTGATCATAAAACACTTTAGGGACCACCATAATCGGGACCCTAGAGGTCATAAATTCTGGGGCAATGAAAAGGTGCCACGTCATTGGAGGGGAGGCAATTATATTCAACGTTTGAGCCGCAGGGAGTCCTTTTGGATATACGAGACCAGATTGATGGCCCCTGCAGGTTTGAACGTCAAATTTGATTTAAATTGCTTCATCTAAGATAGATGGAGTATATGTTCAATACTTTTAGAAATTTTTGATGAATTTTAAGTGTAATTTTATGATATTGTTAAAAGATGGCCATGGGATGACGGAATGCAATATTTATTATGAATTTGTTTTTATGTACTTACTTTTTTAGATATGTGCTATTTGTACTGAGTTCCCCCATATGTTTATGTATATACATTAACTTGTGGCGATATCCAGTTAGCCTTTTAAATAGCAAGGGTGAGGGAGGTATGGATATTAATTATCAGTTCCCTGTGAGCACATTAGGTGACGGCACTGTTGTACGAGGAGTCTCGTTAGACAGCGTTGGGTTACCATGGCTACTCTCATCAATCGTTCCACACAAGTACACAGGGTGTCCGCGCCGCTGGGTAGCGATTCCCATTTGTCAGTGTCTGGTTACCATGGAGCTAGATGTGTATACAAGTGTGGATTGACTACGTGGCCTCGTTCCCGCTGACAAAGTCCCGCCCAAGATGTAACGGATACGGGGGAGGAGCTACGCAGGATGTCACCCATGGCCATCTTATTGGTTTCTGTGTCTGTAACACAAACACTTTCCATGCACGTGTGATAAGTGCTGGCTTTGTAAGTGAGATTGCTTTTATTTAATAAGCTTTAAACACTATACAGAGAGCACTAGATATTGTTTTATTGCATCCCCTACATGTACCACAAACTGAATTCCACTGCAGGCGCCAGGTTTCCATAGGAGGAATTGTGTCCCCACTGAGGGGAATGCGTGTTTAGACCATTGGGCCGGAATAAGGAGGTGAGCGGCTGTGTGTGTCTTTGGTGGAGGAAGTGTTAACAGCACACCTGCATGTCCAAATCTGGAAGCACTCTGTCATAGCGATTACCAATGAGTGGATTTTAAAGTATTTTTATGGACTTATAAAAGTTCATGTAAAACACACATCATAAGCACATCGCTGCATTTTTGATTTTGTTATATTGCTTACGAGGTATTGTGAATTTGACCTGTGTTCAGCTTGCTAAGCTTTGCATCTAACATCAGGATTTGCGCTGAATATATTTTTGTTTTTAGGTTTTTGATCACCACTGGGTTTCTATTTTTTTTTTATTTTATTTTTTTATGACAAAAACACACAAGAAAAGACCAAAAAAAAATAATAAAGATTATATTTTTGCTTTCTACTATAAGACATATCCAATACATTTTTTTTTTAAATGTATTGTGCTACATGTCTTTGGTAAAAAAAAAATCCCAATACGTGTGTATTTATTGGTTTTCATGAAAGTTATAGTGCCTACAAAATAATGTTATGTATTGTGGAATTTTTATTTATTTATTTACACTACGAATGGCGGTGTTCAGCGACTTCTAATGGAACGGATAGTGTGGCAGGCAATCTGACAATCTTCAGGCCTAAAATGTGCATTTTAATATGTGAAATAAAAAAAAAAAAAAAAAAGATTCCAACAGCAAAAGGGTTAAAACATGGCAAAATAGGTCTATACTGCAGGCATGTGCTGCATTATTTTTGCACTGACATACACTTTAAGTATTAATATATATTTGTTTACATATTTTTGCAGAACACTTTCCTTTAATTTTAAACACAGAAGTAAATTGGGCCCCCGCAAGCTTGTAGCCATAATGTGTAAATATGCACAACATATTAGTACATTATGGCAGACTTGCCTACCAAAGTGATCCCTCCAGCATTGTGAAGTCCGTGGTCCTGGCAATTCCTCCAGGTTTCAGCTGCTCGAATGGCCAGGCATAAATGACAATCCTGTGCATGGAAGTTACGTGTGCCGACAGAATCGCAACAAAAAATTATACACTGAGCTGTGTGGCTCAATGTACATAAACAAAAAAAAGTGCTGATATATGCAGCCTATTAGCATTTTTTAAAAAGCAGACTTTACTTCTGCTTTCAGATAGCAGGTGACAGGGTCTCTTTAAAGAGATTAAGGCAATCGGTTATGGGTAGTGGTGTTTTATACAACTATTAAGTCTTCTAAAATCAGGTTCTTAAAAAGTGTATACAATAAATACACATGTAAAAGGAAATGATCCTACATATACATCACCGCCCTTAAGCTTAAGACAAACACTATCCTGGAGACCATTTTGCTGGGGTGGTTACACACACACAGCTCAGCTGTGTTTACATGTGTTGCACAGTACTGGAAATCACACAGTGGTCTGTAATACACATTCCTGCCACTAGGGACAACTAACCCAGGAGACCTCCACTCGCTTCACATTAACCCTTCCAACATTTACAAAAATGATGGCAAGTGGCAAATAATGCAATAGATAAAAAGACAGACTTACCATATGTGGATGATGTTGAGCACTGGGGATATTAGATTCTTGGAAAAATGTGCTGAGAGCAGTCTAAATACAGAGGGGGGAAAAAGTGGTTTAGCCTTTGATTTTCAAGCTTCTCACAAATACAACTTAAAAGCATCAACCTGATACAAAGTAGCATTTGCTGTTTTGATGTCAGTAATTCACCTCATCAGACAAAATATCTGTGGGGGGTTTGTTCCCAGTAGGTTACCTTCAGGTGCTCTGGTTTTCTACAACCACCCAAAAACATCCTGATGCATATGGGCAGATTGGCCCATCAGTGTCAAATCCCGTTTTTGGGTGACAGGTGCAGCATTCAGCAATGCCACCAGCAACCTGTCAAAATCAATGAGGTGCAAAAATATGCAGCGGCTGTACACTGTTCCAAGAGGTACTTGCATTTAGGGCCATATGGGTTCAGGGATGCATGCCCCAAATGAGGACCCTCTGGACTCAGAGCGGTGTCCAGACATCATATTTCAGTTCTTTATTGAGCCTGATGGCAGTGGTCTGCACCTGTGCCTCCCAGGCACCTAAAAACATGTTTTTATGCTGTATGGGCCAAACCATCCGCATGCAAAAGCCCTAACAGGTGCAACTAAATCTAAAAATGTATTTTTAACATTTGTTTTGGACAGAGTAGGGAGGGTTTAACCAGGGGTCTCAAACTGACCGCCCTCCAGCTTTTGTGGAACTACAAGTCCCATGTGGTATTTCAAGGCTAACAGTTACAAGCATGACTCCCACAGGCAGAGGCATGATGGGACTTGTAGTTCCTCAATAACTGGAGGGGAGCCAGTTTGAGACCCCTGGTTTAAACCATCAGTCCAATTTTTATTGCAGTTTTTGTACATGCAAGGAGATCCACCCTACTTGTCCTGGAAACCATTTTACTGGGGCTCAAAGCAAGAGATAAGTCACAGTTTTAAGTTGTCAACGGAACAGGAATAGATATGAATTCTTCCAATGGGGACACTTGGTCCAGTGGGAACGGTCTGAGGATTTCTTTTTCCTTCCTGTTGGGTGAAAACAGGAAATGAAAAAGACACACAGCAAAAAAATGAAAGAAAAAAAAAACACACATACACACACACACACACACACACACACACACTACAGGGCAAGGGTTAAAAAGAAAACTGATGCAGCTACCACAGCTAAGAATTGGTAAGGGTCAATTGAATAAATTGATATTTTTGCGCTTAATAAGGTTTTGAATTAAGTAGCTTCTGACCAAACTGTCTTCGTGTGTGTAACTTGGAGGGGGCATTAGATTGTAAGTTCCTTTCACACAGGACTGGTGTGAAGGTTTCTTGGCATTGTAAAGGTTTGTCTACTTACTGGTCCCAATCTGGGGAATGGGCAGAGGGATGTACATCTTTAGCTGTGCATGTAAAAAGGAGGCCATAGAAGGATTGAAATTTTGATCCATGTATGGGCAGGCTGGTTGCACAGAAGCCGATCTGCAGATCGACTTCTGTACAACCAGCCTATTGGGTTTTTCCCGATCAATTGGTGCCACTGGCTATAGCTGGCTGCACTGATCACTGTATTCTGACAGCGGGGAAGGCTCCGCACATCGAATGCATCAAATGTGTGGATGGAGAAATCGGGTCATGTTTTTTGTTCAACTCACTGGATGAAAGAAAAAAAAAAAAAAATGAATGTTATAGCTTGCATAAGGCATATCATGAATGAATGGGAATCGTGCACAACAGCCAGTCTTGAAAAGGCAATTTACAAAATGCAGGTTTGGTTTTCAGAAAGCAGTAAACATCACATCTGTGTTTGTAACATAAAGCCAGTAAAGACACTACAGACAATATGGCTGCCAATACTAAAGCATTTAGCAGCTATAACATGTAAAAGGTTGTATAAACTAAATTACAAATATATAGATTGTATTCTAAATAAAAAGGTTAAATAAATAAACATGATTTCCTACAGTGTAAATGTATGACATTTATTTCCAAAATTTGGAGTTAATAGATACGCGATCCTGCTTTTCAGGTATCTGAGTGGATTACCTACATTTTGGGCCTGTTCATGCTTGTGTGATTTCCTGTAGTGCAATCATTCCCCCACCACAGGCACAAGGCAGGACACTGGTAAAAAGGTATCAGATGCCAACTGGAGTAGTTTACCCTACTGCAGTTTGTGCCAATCTGTGCAGTTAGGTTAAAACATAAGCTATGGTGTAAAGTAAAAAAAAAAAAACAAACGCCTTTTTCATCTACATTTTTTAAATAAAAAAAAAAAAAAGGAAAGGAAAAAAAAATTCAAGTTTATTCAGCATCAATTACTCCATGCACAGATAAATGTAAAGACTGAACAATGAAACACACCAGGCTGCTTTTAGAGCCCAGAAGAGGATAAAATACAAAAAATAAAAAGATTGACCAAAGGTATGTATTTAAATCAACCTGGGATTACAGTGACTTGTTGGCCGGAGCTTTTTGTCCTAATCAAGCATATCTGCAGTTCAACAGCTTTGTGCAGATGTGATTGCTTAGTAATAAAGGGAAAAAACATAGCTTGTGCTTAGGAATGTACAGTTTGTTTACAATCACATACACAAAACATGAAGACCGCAAATTCCTAACTTAAAAATAGTCATATCAGCTACTGAAAGAAAAGGGATTGGAGTTTTTTTTTAATAATTAGTCTTATTTTAATAAAAATAAGAGCCATACAGGCAGCTGCACAGCAGCTAACAATGTGTCTCCATTTTACACTAGTGTGAAAGATGTTGAACATATAGAAGCAAAAGACAAATTCATGTCACTGTCCCCTTCCATATATTGTATTCTGGCAAACAAAAGAAAATCCCTTGAAAAAAAAGGGGGTCAATTATAGTTACCTGATATCAAAGGAAAGGAAAACAAACATAATACACATGATGGGAAAGAAGCAATAAGAAGGTGAAGACCAGTAAAGCTGGTCTGTGTATATGTATATGTATGTGTGCCAGTGAGTGCAGCAGAACAAGGCGGGGACAAAACTGACAACAATAACAATGAAGATTAACCCTTTCACGTGCTCAGAGCCACACTGCGGGATTTCACAATAAAACCCAAACACAGAAACCATGCTCTAATTCAATATCTAGATATACACCAAGAGCAAAAATGCAGCAAAGTTTTTTTTGTACATTATGACAATAATTTAATCCCAAGCACAAACATGGAAATTTACAAAAAAAGGGCCAATCGGCCGGCTTGAAACAGTCTCAATAAATAGCATACAACAGCCCATTCCTACTAAATACATTTTACTAAAACATGCAGGGTTCCCATCTTATTATTTAATTTATAGAGGTGTTGCGGTTTAATACATAGGTTTAGGTTGGTGTATCTTGTGTAAATTTTAAAGTCAATTGCATTAAGGAAATAGGGAACCAAAAAAAAAACCAAAAGAATAAATGGTGCATAACACAAAATATTAATAGAGTATTTTTTTTTTCTTTTTACTTTCTGACCAGTTCTCCTTTGATGATTCGATGTGGATTTAATATTGGTGGAGACTGGTTCATAGAACGTTAAATGCTGCAACCCAATCGTACACCGATTTGAAATATTTCCCTGTTTCCTCAATGCATCAGCATAGGACTTACAACATGGGCGACTACAAACATTTTCATGATCCTTTGTCAAATTAACAGCCAGATGATCATTAAACTATTTTAGCATCCCTCACTCTAGGACAGTTTGATTGGGGGGTATTTACAGCAACCCTTTGCCACAAGACACAGATGTCCAGTGTGGTTATATTCTAGTCCTTGAGCTCATACAAGTATATGAGAGATACAATTACTGAGTTTATAAATAGACGAGTGGGCTCCAAACCCCCCACTGCTCCTATAGGATCTTGCTAAAGTGTCAGTAGACAAACACCAAACAAAGCTTTTTAGATACCCCATAAAAAAATTCTAGTACTAACCTAATACGAGACGAGACCTCTTGATGGTGGACATTATCTGCATTTATTACATCAACAAAGACTGAGGACATGATGCATACAAGCGCAATACATGGCCAGGTCCTTAAGTTCATGTACACTTTGATACTACATGTGCGTGTGACACTACATGATGTGCACAGAAACGTTAGGAATCCATGCATTTTCACATCTGATTGATCATGATCATGTATGTTAAAGCATGTCTACTGGCTACTGCATGGTCTAGGCCTCTTTCTACATAAACACCGGCCGTGAAATGATAAAAGGTATATGTATTGCTCAAAACATTAGATCTATCTGGTGTGGGTGTCTGCCATGAATACCAACTCATTTAGGTCTATTGTTTAGGTTATGTGCAGGCCACGTGAAATGTGCAGTGTATACTATGCACCATAATGCACACAAATCCCCAACAATAAGATGCACAGAGCCAACATGGAAGCTGATCATGGAATAGTGTTGTTTATTGCATTATAAAACAAACAAAAATATATGCAAATCAATAGTCACTCTGATTTGTAGTTTTTGCAGCATGTCTGGACCTTCACATAGACAGATGACAGCCTTCCTGCAAAGACTACGACTTATCCCTCTAAGATTACAGGCTTGTACTAATGTTTTCTAATCTAGATTTATACCACAAACAGATGACAAAAGTCTCCATTTCACATCAGAATGACCAGTTCTTGGACTAAACCAGCAACAAGACCTTCTCACTGGTAACCTTTTCTCCTTCAATAGGACTGGGGCTCTGGGTAAAAA
>BLSH010538127.1:349200-360904 GCA_018402905.1 Glandirana rugosa
TTTTCCCTCTGAGGTAAACCTTTTGGAGGCGATGAAGGTCCTGACTCGGATCAAAGAGGGAACTTCTTGACAACCTGTCCTTTCTACGGATCTGGACCTATGTGGACACTTCCGGTTATTTCGCCTGTGAACTTAAGGCTCCCTTGGGCCGACCTCCTTCGGATCTTATAAAGCTTGAAGATCTAGCGATGTACTAGACAGTCGTCGTCTGTACATAAACTCATTTGCAACTGGTTTAAGAAGGTATTTGAAACAAACGCAAGTAAGACGGACATAAGTTCTCTCGCCTCTCCTGAGACCTCCTCTTCGGTTTCTAAAGGTTAGAGTTCTTTCACAGGTGTATCCAGGTCTAGGCATCTTTCCTGTCCAACAGTTCTTCAAGGGAGAAACTAGGCTCAGTCCTGGAAGTAGCGGAGGTTTTCCAAATGGAGTCTCCCTTTTTTGTGTCAACTCCTTCTCGGGAATTGGAGCAGAGTTTTCTAGGGCTGTTGCCGTTTAAGGCTTCTCTGTCAATTTTGCCTTTTTCCAGGCTATCACGTTGGCATATAGAGCCTCAGAGATTGGTTCATTGGTAACAGAGAGCTTTTCTTATCGCTCTTTCCAGTTTGAGTGGTGCTGTTATCTATGCTTGACTCAATTCTTGGGGCGGTTGTCTGCCCATCGATTTGTTGGTGTCAAGGGGAGTTGGTGTTCCCGGCATGCCGGGAATGCTGGCTGTCTCCTGGGTTGTGCTCTCGGCCAGACTGTCGGACCATCCAGTGGGTGGTGTCGTGATGTTTCACATGCGTAGCATCATGGCGGTTTCGGATCGGGCAGAGGCTGAGATGTCAGCTCCCTTGGCTGGAAACAATAGAGTATACAGCCACTTTATGGGCACAAGAGTCTTTCATCTCTACAAAGCTACAACTTCCTTCATGCTTCAGAGGGCCTGTTAATTCTTTTGCCAGGAAGGATAGAGGAACGTGCCCCATCAAGGATGATTGTGGCACGGACAGCCTAGGCCATCCAACAGGCTCATGGAGCCAAGGGCTTGGCTGCTTTGGAGGTACTGTCTGCTCGTTCGACCAGGCATGGGTTTACATCTTTGGCAGATTCACAGCATGTGATTCCCAGAGTAGTCTGTAGGGCAACCTTGTGGTCCTCAATCAATACGTTTATGGCTCATTGTTGTGTGGAGTCTGCTTCTTTATCCTCTGGTTATTTTGGCTTGCAGGTCTTGTCGGTTGACGATACAAATTAAAGCCTTTGGGATAGCATGGCCCGCCCATTGGGTGTATGGCAAGTTAATTCCCATACGTATGCTGCCATGGAGTCTGTCAGGAAAACGGAAAATTTACTATCAAATACTTACCGTAATTTTCCTTTCCTGATGGACTCCATGGCAGCAGGAGTTCCCCCCCGAATGTCTTGAGGAGGCTAGTTACGGAACACGGCCTTCGGCTCAGAGCAAAGATTTATGGGAGTGGGGTCTAGGTAAGGAGTGGAGGCGGGGTTAACCCATACGTATGCTGCCATGGAGTCCATCAGGAAAGGAAAATTACGGTAAGTATTTGATAGTAAATTTTCCGTTTTTCTTTTTAGTTAACCACTTCAGCCCCAGAAGGATTTCACACTTTAGGACCAGAGCACTTTTTGCGATTTGGCACTGCATCACTTTAACTGACAATTGCGCGGTCATGCAACGTTGTACCCAAACTAAATTTGCGTCCTTTTTTCCCCACAAATAGAGCTTTCTTTTGGTGGTATTTGATCCCCTCTGCGTCATTTATGATCGCCGCTATAAATAAAAAGAGCGTCAATCTTGCAAAAAAAAAAATGCTTTTCTTACTTATTGCTAAAATACAAATCCAAAAAAAAAAAAATGATAAAAAAACATTTTTTTTTCATCGGTTTCGGCCGATTTATATTCTAATTCCTAATTTTTGGTTAAAAAAAAAAAATCGCAACTGGCATTGATTGGTTTGCGCAAAAGTTGCCACATTTACGGATGATGAGAATTAATTTCTGGGGTTTTTATTTTTTTCTAGTAATGGCGGCGATCTGCGATTTTTTTTTTTTTAACGGTACTGAGATATTGCGGCGGACATTTCGGACCATTTTGACACTTTGTTTGGGACCATTGGCATTTATACAGCGATCAGTGCTATAAAAATGCACTGATTACTGTGTAAATGCCACTGGCAGTGAAAGGGTTAACCTGGAGGGGGCGCTCTAAGGGTTAAATGTGTTCCCTAGGCGTGTTCTAACTGTATGGGGGCTGGGCTGGCAGGGGGAGGGGAGTGATCACGGCTTCCATATACAGAAAGCCTGTGATCATAGCCCTTCCCCCTCTATGAGAACGGAGATCCGTGATTACATACACGGACCCCCGTTCTTTCACTGCGGGGGGGGGGGCATCGCGGGTAGCCGACGGAGGTAGAGTCCGCCCTACCTGCTCCCTGGCTCCCCCGGAACAGAGTGCGTGATCTCGCAGCTGCCGTCATATGAATATAGAGTCCGTCGGACCTGCTAATTGGCTCCCGCTGTGTCCAATGGACACAGCGGGAGTGGGTCACCGGAGGCACCCGTGCCCCAGACCCAGTGCACGAAGTCACGCACAGGTACATTATTCTACACAGGAGGGCTGCCCTCTGCCGCAAGATATCTGGGTGGGTGGTCAGGAAGGTGTTAATAAACATGACTTTTAGTTTTTTCTCCAGATATGTCACTTCTGGCTTGTGTGTTCGGCTCACTGATTGTCCCAGAAGTCTGTACTAAGATACAAGTCATATTTCAGGCATTCCCTGCACCTAAAATGTCATTTTTGTTGAGATACCCCCAAAGTGAAATCACGTCTAAAAAAGGATGCAGACCCTGCCACTTTCCTCATATTGAATCCTGCAGGTGCAGCAGCTGATTGATAATTATAAAATCACTCCCATAGAGATTCACTTTACACTTGTACACTGAGAAACAAACTGCTAATTCTTCAGAATAACAAAAGGTCGGAATCTGCAAGAAAGGTTATTAACCCCTTCACGCCTAAGGGTAAAACAAATCTAAATGCTTAAGCACAATTTTGCAACTTTGACATGCGTTACTAAAACCGTACATATCACCACAACTATTTTGTGCATCCAAATGGGTTATACCTTGTTTTTTTTTTTTTTTCAGGACAAACTGAACTTTCATTTGGTAGTAAATGGTAATGGATATCTCCTGATTTTTTTTATTATTATTATCAAAGGAAATCTGGCCCAAAATGGTATTAAAAAAAAAAAAAAAAAAAAAAAAAAAAAAATTTAAAGTTAGCTGTATATTTCTGGTTACTACCATAACCAAAGAACAACCTAAAATAAATTCTCCTGCTCCTGACGATCGCAGCAATACCTCATAAGTATGTTATTTGTACCCGTACTACAACCCAGAAGCAATAGTGCACATTTTGCTTTTTTTTTGGTCCTACCTAAAAACACACTGACACTAATGCCAATTTAAGGGGGGGAAAAAAACAATACTGCCCAAAATATACTGACCTTGACCTTTGACACAAAACATGAACCCTGCCACTAACCTAGGTCTAGGCATTTTTTCTTTATTTTATTATTTATATTTTACACTCACTTTTTTCCCTCTCTGCAAGGAAAAAGTAATTGTAGCTTTCCTCTCCATTCACAGAGAGAGAGGAACACAGGGGCGGGCTTCACAGTAAGTGATCACTGTGGTAGCCAATCAGAGGCTACCACAGCAATCAGGTGAGAATCGGGCGTTCCGGATCCCAATCATTACTACAGGACTCAGGGCTCTCCATGAGAACCCGCTCTCTGTGCTGGGAGCACGCATATATGCGGTCCCATGGGGGAAAAAGCCCACTTCCGTGAGGCCACATATATGCGTTGCGTCGGCGGGAAGGCTCAATGATATAGTAACCCAGAAGCGATGACCCTCATTTCATTTCCGGTTTGTAAATGAAAAGCAGCATTTGATCACACCGATCTTGGGGTGATAAAATTCTTTAAGGACAGAGGAGAGATCTGGCGGCTTCTAGACCCCAGATCTTTCCATAAAGGGCACCTGTCACATGCCTACTGCTGTCACAAGAGATGTTCCTTGTGACAGCAATAAAAGTGATTTAAAAAAATTTAAAGTGACAGTGTAGAAAAAAAATGTAAGTGCCCCCGTGTATAAGTGAACGCACGCAAATAGCCATCGTCCCACACGTGTGAGGTATCACCATGAACGTCAGATCATGGACAGTAATTCTAGCACCAGACCTGGTGTGTAAATCTAAAGCGGTAACCTGTAAGGACCGGTTCACACCTGAAGGGACGAGACCTGTAGGGCGACTCGAGTCGCCCCGCTCGAGGCGACCTCAGCGCGGCTTGCAGGAGACTTCTATTATGTAAGTCAATGCAAGAGGTCGCCCCAAAAATAGTGCAGAAACTTTTTTCTAAGTCGGAGCGACTTGAGTCGCTCCTATTAGAACAGTTCCATTGTACTGCATTGAGGCGACTTGTCAGGCAGCTCAAGTCGCCTAGGTGTGAACGGGCCCTTAAGACATTTAGTAATGTCTATTAAAATTTACATAGTTTGTCGCTGTTGCACAGAATTTTAAGTGTGACATGTTTGGTATCCATTTACTCAGCGTAACATCTTTTATATTTTACCCAAAAATTGAGTTATGTATTTTTTGCATTACAATTTTAAAAAAAAGCGTATTTAAAAAAAAAAAGCGTTTGAAAAACCGCTGCCCAAATACTGCGTGACATAAAAAATTGCAAAGTACACCAGTTTATTCTCTATGACATCTGCATTAAAAAAAAAATTTTGGAGCTAAGGTGGTCAATAAAAGTTACTTTTCGTTTTCTCTCCAGATATGTCATTTCCTGCAAGTTTACTCATTGGAACCCTGCAAGTGCAGCTGCTAATTGATAATTAGTCACTCCCATTAGATTCACTTTGCACATGGACGTAGACAAACAATAAATTATAACAAAATGTAGGAATCTACAACAAAGGTTGTTAAAATCCCTACAATGTACATAGATCACCCACAGGGGAATGTTCTTTTCACAACACAAGTGGAGCTACTCTTTAACCCCACTTTCACACTGAGGCACTTTACCGGCGCTCTGGCGTCGCTAGCGGGGCACTTTTTAACCCCCCCAGAAGGGGTTAAATGCGTCTGCTTAGCGCTGCTTTTCAAAGGCAGGAGGCCTCAGAGATGCTGCTTGCAGGACCTTTTTCCCATCCCACACCACCCCAGTGTGAAAGCACTCGGGCTTTCACACTGGGGAGACAGAAGAGGCATTTTACAGGTGCTAAATGCCTGTAAAGATCCTCAATGTGAAAGTGCCGCTCATTTTAAGCTGTCATTTTACTATAGACCAAGCAGGATGTCCTATGATATCCTCCCAGTATCGCATGCTGCATGATCTGTCACCCGACTCGATGACCGATCAGTGTACCAGCTCACTGCCGGTACCATGTGATCAATGTAAAAAATTACAGCAGATCACATGACAATTTTACACAATGGATGGCTTCCATTCATTGTGTATTATTGTGTTGATCTTTGTGATCACATGGTACAAACAGGGTCAATTACAGCACATCTTTACCATGTGATTCGCTGTGGCTAATCACAATAGTAAACACTGAATGGGTGAGTTTCATTCAGAAAAAATGGTTGCTTATAACCGTGAATATAGGAAATCATAGTGTGTAAGGAAAAAAAAATAGAAATCCTGATCACCTCCCCAGAGTAGTACAGCATTACTATGGTCACAGTAAGTAAAAACATTTAAAAACAAAATATTTAAACAACTGAACAAAATGAATAAACATTTTTGATTATTTTATGTATTTATTTAATTTTACATACTGTCACCAGTCAGTGTCCCTGATCACCTCAACACTAGTTCTATGATGACACTGTACTGCACTGGTAACAGTATGTTAAAAAAAAAAAAAAAATTGTGATGAAAAAAAATGACAGCTTCAAAAATCTTGCCATGTCTCTTACTAAATGCCTTGGACTACTTTCCAAAAAGGGGTCATTTGGGGTATTTGTACTGTCCCCGGCATTTTCAGGCCTCAAAAAATGAGAGAGGCATTACATCAGGATTGATCGATTTTCATATTATATATACACACACCCCATAGTTTGTGTACTCTACATTTCCTACAGACTAAATAATATTCACTGATTTGGGTTATTTTTTACCAAAGAAATGTAGTAGAATACAGTTTGGCCTAAATTTATGAAGAAATACAATTTTGCAAATAAATAATCTAACAAGCTTAGAAAAATGTTTTAAATGTTAGTTTTTTTTTATTTATTTATTTAGCAAAAAATAACCAATTGGTGATATAAATACCACCAAAAGAAAGCTCTATTTGTGTGGAAAAAAAATGATAAACATTTCTGCCTGGGCAGAAAGAGGGGAAAGTGGCCATGACACTAAAGGCAAAACTTTTAGGCCTCATGCACACAGGACATTTTATGACTGTTTTACAGCAGTTGTTTTCAGCTGCAAATGTTTTTTTCTACAGTCAATAAACCCTCCATCGTGTTATCCTATGTGTCCATGCACACCTAAGTTATCATCAACTGGTTTTAGCAGTGACGTTTTTGAGCTGTAAAAAAAACCCTAGACCAGAGGGTTCGGAGAAATATTTTTCAGCTGTAAAATCGTTCAAACGCTCAAAAATGCCCAAAAACACTCAAAAATGTTGATCCCCAACATTTTACGTTGGACATTTTAGAGCAATTGGGAAAAGAAACCCCTAACGCTGGCCCTTTAAAAATGCGAAAAAACGCCGGTAATATAACGCTGGTATAAGCTGAAAAATAAGCTACTGACGTTTTTTGGACTTTTTTTTAACCACTTGCCGACCGCCGACCACAGTCTGACGGCAACAAAGTGGCTCGATATCACAAACCACTGTCCTATGATGGCGGCTGCGATATAACGCACTGTGAGCGCGCTCACTGTGTTCAGGGGGGCCCAGGGAGCGAGTAGGGCTACCCGCGATGGCCCCCTCCCCCCACAGTGAAAGAACGGAGGTCCATGTAAGTAAACACGGATCTCCGCTCACTCCCTTCCCCCAGCCAGGCCAGCCCACATACAGTTAGAACACGCCCAGGGAACACAGTTAACCTTTAGAGTGCCCCCTCCAGGTTAACCCCTTCAATGCCAATGGCATTTACACAGTAATCAGTGCATTTTTATAGCACTGATTGCTGTATAAATGCCAATGGTCCCAAAAAAGTGTCAAAATGGTCCGACATGTTCGCTGCAATATCACAGTACCGCTAAAAATCACAGATCGCCGCCGTTACTAGTAAAAAATAAAAGCCCCAGAAATTAATTCTCATCATCCATAATCATCCATCTTCTTCTGAATGTCAATATTCTGGCCTCTTCATTGGCTGGGGGGGGGGAGGTGATGTCACTTCTGTGCATGCGTTGCCAATGAAGACAGAAAACAGGCAGGTAGGGACATTTTATTGAAGAAGAAACAGTCTATGTCTCTTCTGCTGGCTGCTCACTGTTCCTTACAGCAGTTCCTCAGTTTTTATTTAACAGCCTACTTTTATCGTCCCACTACCACCCATGTGACCAACCCTATAGAACTTCTTTACACAGACATTGAAAATAGGCAGTTGGGTCACATTTTCCCTCTTCCCAACTGCCTTTCAAGGGCACATGCAATTGTTAAAACAGGGAGCGGTTGGAGATGTACACACAGCAGTGTTTGTGTAGCAGACAGGCATAAACAAGGCTACAGTTATACTGAAACACATTCTAAGGCCTCTTGCACATGATACTCCTGTTTGAGCATCTACTTTTTCAGACTTAATTTCAGGCTATTTTTGTCAGTATCTGCGCGTATTTTCACACATGTGCGTTTGTGCATTTTCGTGCAATTTTGCACAAATATATTCTCACGTTCTTGTTCTGTGCAATATGCAAATGGCCATTTGCGCGCATGAGGTGTAAATTACTGACCAAAAATGCAGATTTTTCAATTTATTCTTTTTTTACTGAACAATGCACGGCGCCTGTTTGCGCGCCTGTGTGCATAGGCACATTACAATTAATGGACTGTATTTTAGCTCAGTAAAAAAAAAAAAAAAAAAAAAGAAATGCTGTACTGAGCTTTTTCAAGCTGCAGTGTGCAAGAGGCCTAAATGTTCCTGTGGTGTTTACAAGGCATTTAAAGCAGTACTAACCACTTCAAGTCTGGACACTTTCACCCTCTTCCTGTCTAGGCCATTTTGCTATATAAATGTAAAAAATACTGAAAATTTTTTGAAAGAAAAATATTTTTCTTAGTTTTGGTTATTATATTTTGCAAATAGTCTTTCTTCATACGTTAAGGCCCCTTTCACACATACGGACTGTTTGTCCGTTTTTCATCCATCCGTTGACTGGTGAAAAACAGACATCAATGCAAAAACGGACATCAATGTAAATGAAAAACGGATGACAACGGATGATCATTCATTTGCATCCGTTTTCATCAGCTTCCGTCCACATCCGTTTTTTCACAGTCCTATTTTTCATCCGTCAAAAAAACGGATCGGATGAAAAACGGATGTAAACGGACGAACGGTCAGTTTTTCATCCATTTTTGCATTGGTAGTGGATGTAAAAAAAATAGATGAAAAAAGGATGAATACTTCATCCGTTTTGATGGTCCGTATGTGTGAAAGGACCCTTAGGCCAGAATGTATTCTGCTACATTTCTTTGGTAAACATAACCCAAATCATTGTATCTTATTTAGTCTGTGTGAATGTTGTAGCGTCCACAAACTGTGGTGTATATATTTGGAAATTCATCAGTCCTGATGTACTGACGGCCTATCTCATCTCTTGAGCTCCTAAAATGCCAGGACAGCATGGGTGTCAGCAAGAGGGGGCAAGTGCCCCCCCCCCCGGAATAAAGTGTCTGCTCCCGACAATTAAATTAAAGTCCCGGCCTCTTCTATATCAATCCGCTGAGGAAGGCTAGGACTAGAATTTAAAAACAGTGCTCAGTGCAGTAGATCACGGCAGATCACTCCGACTGCACCCGAAAGTGGTTAAAGAGAATAATAGTCACCTTTATGCCCCGGACCGCGTTGCCTGGCTTGGATGTCAACAGGAAGGGACACCACTGGTCCCTGGCTCAGGAGAATCCTGCTGCGCTGCACCCAGTTCGGCGGGCCCCAGGTAGAAGTCAGCCGGACTGGGTGCGTAAGGAGACAGGGTTGCCACCTGTCTTGATCCACCCTGCAATGGCTCCCTGTCGCACTGGTGGCTTCCCGCTGTACTAGAGATGCATGATTAACCATAAAAGAATCATGATCTCGATTCACACCCCCACATTACCGCGATTCTCAGCACAGTCATAATGGATACAGAGACCCTAGAAAAAACTGACAGCTCAGGAGAAGATAAGGGCCCATTCACACAGGGGCGACTTGAGTCGCCTCAAGTCGCTTGACATGTCAAATCCCATTGAAATGAATGGGAGCCGTCTTAATGCATGCTACTGAGTCGCTCCGACTTAAAAAAAAAGGTTCCTGCTTGATTCCAAGGGGACTTCTATTCGACTTGTGCCTATAGAAGTCAATGGAAGTTGCCTCCAAGTCGGATCCCCCATCTTAATGCAAGCGACTTTAGAGTGAAAAGAATAGAATTTTATTTGGGGCAAGCCCCTCCCTCCCTTCTCTGATTGGCCACCGGCAAAGTCGCCTGGCATAAGTCGTGTTGTAAGTCGCCTGAATTTGCGCCGAAGTCGCGCTGCAATTGCCTAGCAAAGTCACGCCAAAGTCGGATCCCCCCCTGTGTGAACGGGCCCTGAGAAGCTTCACACTGGGACACTTGGCTGCACTGGGCGATCCGACTTGTGGGCCGACTCAGCGCGAATTGCCATCGACTTCTGTAATAATAGAAGTTAATGCAAGTCGCCTGAATTCTCCCCAGGAACCTTTTTCTAAGTCGGAGCCACTTGAGTCTCTCCTATCTGGGCAGCCTGCCAGGTCTGAGAACATTGCTGATAAAAGAAGCAAAGAGATACAATGTTTCTACTTATCAAAGGAATAAACGATGTGTAGAATAGCTCAGTTTAACCATTTAAAGACTAAATCTTTTCAGACATTTGTTGCTTACAAGTAAAAATCCAGTATTTTCTGCTAGAAAATTACTTAGAAACCCCAAATATTATATATATATATATATTTTTTTTTAGCAGAGACCCTAGAGAATCAAAAGGCGGTTGTTGCAATATTTTATGTCACACAGTGTTTGCACAGCGGTCTTTCAAGCGCAACTTTTAAAAAAAAAATTACACTTTAATGAATTAAGAAAAAAAACTAAACAGAAAAGTCAGCCCATTTTTCTTGTATAATATGCAAGATGATATTACGCTGTGAGAATCGTAATCTTTAGTCTAAGCAAAAAAATTGGGATTCTCATTTTGGCCAGAATTGTGCAGCTCTACTCTGTACTCTCCTTCCGGCTGCTGCCGGGGGAAAGGGGGAGGGGGGTTACTGTGATTCACTTTGTGAATGAATGGTAAGCTGCTCAACACAGAGCGCTTCCCATTCATTTACTGTCTAGTGCAGCTGAGGCTGCAGGGAAAGGGACTGGGGAATCTCTGTTTTCGGTGCCTTTCTCTGTCTAAAAAGTGAGATATTAGGGGTCTGTATAGACTCCTGATATTTCACCAAAGCCCCCCAAACAGGACTGTTAAAAAAATAAAATTGTAAAAAATAATAATAAAAATCTACTGACACCGTCCACTGCCCTACTGACACTGTCCACTGCTCTATTGACACCATCTACTGTTCTACTGACACCAGCCACTGTCCCACTGACACTGTCCACTGTTCTATTGATACTCTCCATGTTTTAATACATTTTTATATTTATTTATAAGGGCATGTTGACACTGGAATGCGGTGCGGGAGAGCCACGTTCCCACGTGGCTTCCTGCTCTGCATTCTGATCGCACTGCCCTTTGCAATCTGCTGCGGGGGTCAGTTAATACAGTGTAATTTCCCACACTGGATCACATGGTACTAAAGTATATAAATATTGTAACAGAGCCATGGTGTTTCAGAAAGAAAAGTCAGCAGTGGAAACCTATTTTTACAGGTTTACCGCTGATCAAAAAAATCATATTACATTGTTGAAAGGGGGAAGAGCATGGGTGACCTTAAAATAATGAAGCCCCCCCCCCCCCCAAAAAAAAAAGTTCTGCAGACACCTATGCAGGAGTGTACAAATACCTGCAAAATTACCCATTTTTGGAAAGGAGACAGACCAGGGTATTTAGTAAGAGGGAAACTTTTTGGATTTAATACATTTTTATCAGTTACACACAAACACATTTTGCTACTTCTCCCAAGTATGGCGATACGCGTGAGATATTTTCACAGCCTAGACCAGCGTTTCTCAACCAGGGTTCCTCCAGAGGTTGCTAGGGGTTCCTTGAGCAATGGTCAATTTCTACCTCTCAGATAAATTGCCAATGATACCATTGATCTTTTTAGCTATCTGTAAGGGGGTAATTCTTCCCAATGACCACAAGTATAAGGAGCAGCACTAACGTATCATGAGTTGTAGATTTTTAATTTTTAGCAGGGGGGTTCCCCGAGACCGGAGAAATATTTCAAGGGTTCCTCGGCATTGAAAAGGTTAAGACTGGCCTAGACACATAGGGGTCAATT